>PVKC010017571.1:0-20159 GCA_004027635.1 Crocidura indochinensis | reverse complement strand
AACCAGTTCTGCCAGCACCACTTGTTGAAGAGGTTTTCCCTGCTCCACTTAGGATTTCTTGCTCCTTTGTCAAAAATTAGGTACTTGCATGTCTGGGGGACATTGTCTGAGAATTCAAGCCTATTCCACTGATCTGAAGGTCTGTCTTTATTCCAATACCATGCTGTTTTGATAACTATTGCTTTGTAGTAGAGTTTTATAATCTTCTACAGTTAAACCAGGAAGACTTTGCATATCTAAACAGACACATCCCTACTGAGGAAATTAAAATGGTCATCGAGGGGCCCGGAAGATAGCATGGAGGTAGGGCGTTTGCCTTTCATGCAAAAGGTCATCGGTTCGAATCCCGGTGCCCCATATGGTCCCCCGTGCCTGTTAGGAGCAATTTCTGAGCATGGAGCCAGGAGTAACCCCTGAGCACTGCCGGGTGTGACCAAAATAAATAAATAAATAAATAAAATAATATAAAATAAAATAAAATAAAATAAAATGGTCATCGTGAGTCTTCTCAAGAACAAAAGCCCAGGCCCACATTGATTCATTAATGAATTCTTTCAAACCTTTCAAAAGGAGCTTCTTCCAATATTCTTCAGACTCTTTCATGAAATTGAAGAATCAGGAACACTCCCAAACAGTTTTTACGAAGCTAACATCATCTTTATACCAAAAACAACAGAGATGCTGCAAAAAAAGAAAACTACAGATGAACACAGATGCAAAGATTCTCAACAAATTTTTTTTGTGCTTTTCTTTGTTTCTTTTAACAATATTACATACCACTTCAGGATCACTAAATATTCTTAGAAATGCACTTTAATACTCCATGGACTCTTATGACTATGCCTATTATGTATGAAGATGCATGTTATATATAGTGTATTTATATCTGCCTATGTAATACTCATATGCCATATATGCTATATATGATTATATTTTATGTCTGTCATGTTATAAGAACTTATGATTGACTATTTAATTAAGTAGTCCCCTCTACTTTTCTCCCTGCTTAAAAAATGCAGTGTATTCAAATTATTGAAGTGATTTATCTATACTGGAAAAAAATTAAAACATTGAAAAAAATAGTTGAGGACTTTAAATAGAAGAACAGTCTTTGAGCTAAGGAGAAACAAAAATTTTCTAATGTAAAAAACAGGGGAGATGAGAATTCCTGTCCAACCAGTAGTATGAGCCACACCATTAGCCTTGGGGGGTCAGTGATGTGACAGTAACCACTTTGTAAAAGTGTAAGTACTATACTTTACAGGAAGAAGATGTAAATGATAAAAATTGGTAGGTGGAATGGACTTAATTGTGCCTCCCCTAAAGTCTTAGGTGTGTTCTGACTTGTCAGACAAAATAGAACGACTGTATTTGGAGATATGGCCTTGAAAGATGTAATGAAGGTAAGATGTAGTCATAAGGATGGGATCTTTTTCAGGATGAGCAGAGAAGAAGAGAAAACTGAGACACACAGAGCCTCTAGTAGAGCAAGTATAGAAAGAATCATATGAGACTATGGAGAGAAAGCAATCTTCCGCAAGGAAAAAGGCACCAGAGAGAATAAACCTGTAGACGTTTAGCCTCTAAAACTATGAAAATAATAGAAGTTTGAGGTTATAAAATAAAATTAGTTGAAACCATCTGATTTAGTCAAGGATGTAATTCATTAGCAATGTATATGCTTTGCATATTTTAATCCCAAGATTTCATAACCAGAATCATTAAACATAAAATGAAATTCCCAGAAACATAAAAATAAAATAGAGTTTATGATATTTTGTCCAGAAAATAATAGATAAATAAATAATAGGACATAAAGAAGTTAAAATCCCCCTTTTATTACACATAAAGGGTCAAAATTTCTATGCAAATATATCCAAAACTTAAAGTAGAAATTACTATATACACAAAATAATCAATATTTGTATTAGCTTCTTGCTTACTGTATTCTCATTCTAGAAAATTAAATAATAAAAACTAATTTATAGTTCTCAATGACATCAATGTGAATGTCAAAGAATGGGTAATCATTTTGTAACACAAATATTTCATTTCCCCTGTTCTGTATCCCACTTTTATTGCTTAATTGAGTTGACTAATATTTAGTAAACACTATGCACAGTTCCTAGACAATGATGGTAAAGCACTGGTCTCTCTACCATTATGAAAATTAAATGGTTGAGTATGTCATTGACAGAACAAAAGCAGTGATTTACGATATATAAACAAGGGTCATCACTGTGTTGAAAAAAACTTTATGTATAAAAACAATGCAGGCCTGATTAGGCAGAGAGACCATAGTTTACTGACATAGTTTAAGATCTACAGTAGGTGATTTCTTGATAATAGTTTTAGACCAACAGAGAACAGATTTTCCTATTTATGTGATTTCAAAAGTGTGACTAGATCTTTGGGTTTTGCAGTATATATAGAGGAATTAATGACCTGGCAAGATCCCTCTGGGAACCTTATAACCCCAGAATATAAAAGCATATATCAAGGGGGCACTTTAGGTCTACATACCCAGTTTTATGGCACAATTTTTTCTTCCCCAGCTCTTCATAACATGGAGCTCCACCCTGTACTACAAATAAATCCAATAAAGCCTGGTATTGTGCCTAAGGTTTGGGAAGGACTGGTAGACGTTTAGTATAACTGTCCTTCATTAGAGTTTATGCATGCTTCCCATCCAAGTTTCCAGAACCCTTACTTACAAATCAGTACTTCTTAAAAACCACAGTCTATGGCTAAACTTCTTGTACACACCCTAAGGCAAAATTTCCAGGCCACATGAAAACAGGGGTGTGCACAGTTTCCAAAAATTTCAGTAGAGTTGATCCACCTGTGTATAGACATGGCACGCGGCTTTCAATCTTATAATTACAGGCTTTATAAAGCCCTCACATTCCAGTAAAGAAAAGAACAATCAAATTTCAGAATTACTGGGTCATAATTGTGAGTGAATTTATGAGTATTATTCCACACAAAAATGTTGCTAAACTAGAAACAAGGATATGTGATAGAGTATAAAGAACAAATGATTATTTATGGCTAAAGAGTTCATTCTTGTATTCAACATGGGGTTGGAATTGCTGAGGATGAACCCAAGTCTCACACATGTAATCCAAGTGAGCTGAAGTTATATATATCCCTGGTCTTTTCTTTTTTATCAAGGATTTAACTACAGTGCTAGATACTGTTATAGTTGCTGAGTGAGACAAAGATTTCTACCCTCATAGAGATCACATTCTATGCTTGGAAAAGTTTCTTTGTCATGGAGACATTTAAGATGGATAGGGCCTTATTGTCGTACTGTACGGGGTACTACTTACCTCACAGTACACTTCGATACATATCAATGCAATTGTCTGAGAAGTTCTACATTGAGTCACTTGACTCTTGAAAAAGGATTTTTTGTAGGTAAAAGAAAGTCAAAGCAGACCTATTAGAGGTAAATAATATGTGCAACTATGTCAACAATCAATAATGTAATGCTTTTGCTTTTATGATACTAGGTCCAATGCCCTGTTGAAAGAAAAATTCTATCATCTGCATGATAAAACTACATCTCTCCTCTAGTTATACATATTTAAAAGATGTGTTAGGTTTTGCTCTTATGGTCTAGGTTTTTCTAGGTCACAAAAGAAACTTTTCCATCACAAAAGAAACTTTTGTGATGAAGTAGAAGATATAAGGAAAAAGATAAAAGCATGACATAGAAAATGGATTTTTAAGAATCAAAAGACCATTCGAGAAACAAATCAAGAGACCATCCTTAAGGAAAGTGGACAGTTTGGCCAAAAAAATGTATCATGGCATCTCCTTATTAATCTCAGATATTAGGTCTTCATGATAATGGGTAAGAAGTGGTCATCTGTCAATAAATGTGGATAGATGAACTTTTTTTCTCTGAGTGTGGACATAAGTATAGGGATTATTCTTTTCTTAGGGAAATGATAGGCATAGAGCAATGATGCATGACTCTCTTCCCAAACAGATAGACCTATCATTGCTTAAAGAGTTTCTATCCTCTTTCTCTTGCACTCTCTGTTAGTGAGTGGTGAGGAGAGTAGTGCATTGAGAAGCTTGGAAGCTGGAGTTGGAACCCTTTGTATTCGTGAAGATATGAAGTGGGGCTGAGTTTTGAGGTCAGATTTCTCTGAAGAGCCTGACATATGTTGCAGAAGCCAGCATGTTATTTATAAGGAAAATTGAGCCAAAAAAGACAGTATTCCTCAGGGGATTTATGGAAGATGTTGTACAGTCCACACAAACACAGCAGCAAGACTGCGTTCAGAGGGAAAATTCAAATGTCTCATAATAGTTCTCAAACTTGAGCACAGACCTGAATCAACAGGAGGGCCTGTGAAAACACTAGTAGTTTGGTTCAAACCTAAATACTGCTTGTTAGACTTTAAGCAGAAACTCAGGGACAGAGGCTGAGAATTCTCATTTTTTCCAAGTCCCTAGAGCTAACCCACATTTATAACCATTTCTTCTGCAGAGATTGTGAGGTTCCTCAAGATCCGGAATCCTTGGCATAGCTGGATTCTTCATCGCATATGAAGCCATTTCAGAAATGTAACTATCAAATTAAAATATGATAATTTTATAGGGACCAGCCCTCATGATGCATTCAGAGTCCACAATATCACTTTTGGAGTGGTTCAAAGCACCTTGAACATGCTAAGCATGTGCTCAAATACTAACTCTATCGCCTCTGCTCCTCAAATTTTTTTTTCATAAGGTCAGAACATAAAATCCTTAGTGACTTTTTTCACCTTAAATTCTTCAGCTTTATTTCATAAAATCTTTCAGAGAGAGACCTGCTTAAAGGTGATCCTCGCTATTCAGCTTTTTTTTTCATCTTTTAACTCTAGAATAGAGTTCTCAATTTATCCCATCTCTCTAGTAGTAGATCATGATATTCCTACAGACTTGTACATCAAGCATCTATTCCCCATTCACTTGGAAGGTACCATTGGGTCTATGTAGCCAGACTATTGTGACTAAAGTCTGTCCTGGGGAAAGATGTCAGTAATCCACACCTTCTAGGAACTGGTTTATTAGGAGAAGATAAAAGTACAAATAACTACATTTTACAGAAATTGATAGTAAAATTTATTGATGGAGACATTGGGGAAAGACTCTCAACCCAATATTGATTGGTTAAGAAAATACTTTCCAGAAATATGTTCTTTTTAGTATGTGAAAGATGAGTGATATTAATGACAGGAAGTACATAAAATTAATATTTTGGAAAGGACATGACTGAAGAGAAAAATATCTGAGTCATGAAGAGACAGCTTAGAGGAGAAATAAAATTGAGGAAAAGTTTGGGATTGATTTATAGAGGTTCTTTTAGTACATGGGAAGCAGTCTGAATCTACACAGAAGATAGTGGCCCTTAATGGACTAAATAGTGAAAAATAGAGAATGTGCCTTGATAAAAGATCACCATGACATGACTGATTGCAATGTCAGAAATTTTAAATTAGCTCTCTTTGTCCTCTCAGTAGATTATCAAGAAGCAAACACCTCTAGCCATAAAAAAATTTTTACCTAGTAGGTTCAGTTACTACTATTAATATTATCTCTTCTAATGCTGCTATGACGATGACAGCATATACAAACACATGTATACATATACACACATCACAGTCTAACTCTACCCATCTAACCCTGAGTTTAGAGGCCATTATCTTCCTAAAGCCATAACCCAGAATGTTATTGAGCAAATATCACCTAGAAGTTCCCTAAGCTAAATCTCAAGAAAATTCATCCAACGTTCCCAATGGCAATGAAACCCCAAAGTTTGAAAGAGTCATTTGTGCAATGCACACCATGGTTTCATTGTGGAGGTTTTTGTACAGTTGTTGTTGGGTCTTCCCAGTGCTTATGAAATGAGGAGTCACAGGTAATGAGCAAATGTGCATGATTTCATAAGACAGCATATTTATACATAATAGTTATGACCAAACTGAGTAAGCATACTCAACATACTCCAAAAGAGTAAACATATATTACATTTAGACAGACGTGTATGTGTTTTTGTATTTAGAAGGTCCTGGGAGTTCTCTAATGTGTTTGCTTTAAAGGCTTAAATAAAACCCTAAAATTAATTCTTTTCCCCTTAGTTAATTATTTGTGGAGTAGGGACCAGGGCACACCTAGCAATGTCTAGGGACTATTCCTGGCTCTGTACTTAGAAGTGACCCCTGGTGGTGCCAGGGATTCAAACCAGGGTTAGCCCCATGCAAAGCAAGCCCTTACCTTCTGTACTAATTCTAATTAGTACATTATTTTTTAATAAGAAGAATATTCTGGTTAAATAAAATTATATGCAGCAAATAATTTAATTCCCTTATCTGAGAAAGAAAGTAGATGGTTGAAAGTAGGGAGAGATTAACCACTAAATGCTTATGGCAAGAGCCATTAACATTTTTGGAGCATGTTTGAATGATGACTCCTGACACTTCTTATGACACTTTTATCCTTCTCCATCCTCCTTAATCCTTTAGTCTTCTTCTCCTGCACCTACTGCCAAATGTGGCATATTCTGTGATTCCTATTTTAATCTTATCATTCTACCCCTTTTTTATATTGTCATATACATGGATAACTTCAACTACTAATGTGAATTCCTACCTCCTGAACACCAATTCCATATTTTAACTTCTCATTTATTATAACAGCTATGTTTCCCTTTGCTTCAAGTTGAATAAAACCGAAGAGTGTCATGTTAAGTGAAGTGAGTCAGAGGAGAAGAATACAGGATGATCTCATACATTTAAGGAGTCTAAAGAAACAAAGTAAGAGAATAGAGAATGGCCAATAAAAACAAACCTTGAGATTCAGCCTACAGAACAGTCTGCTAAGAGTGCTGTAGGAAGCAACAATATGGAAAAGGACCTAGGAATAGTGGTAGAGAAATATTGGCACTCTGGTGTTGGTGTGGTGCAGTAACAGTGTATGTTCCCCAAATTAATATTGTATGTTCCCCAAATTAATATTAGTGCTATTTTGAATCAGTATGCCTCCATTTAAAAAGGGAATATAGATGGATCCTTTACTATGTAAAGAGGCAGGGCTTCTAACTAGAATGAGTACACAGCAGTTTTCCATATCTGGATATTAGGTTTGCCATGTGGCCTGCTTTGGCCAATGAACTATTAGTAGTCAGAAGAAAAGGAGAACTTCTCAGTGAATTTTAATGTTTTGGCTCTTCCTACAAAGGTCTCCCTTCAATAGAGAGAAGAACAACTTATGTAGTGTCAACTGATTCTGGAAGAGAATATTTGAAGGTGACTTGAATCTTACTTGATGCCTGGGACTAGACTAGGTAGAGCAGCTGGGATTGATTGGTGGGCATTTGGAATTTTGAGGGGCTAGGCATCTTGTCTTGATTGTGAACAATAGTTTCACAAATATATGTCCCCCAAACGTATCAAATAATAGAATTTTATTGTCATGTATGCATCCATGAATGTTTCTATGGGTTTTGTTATTGTTGTTGTTGCCACAGTTTTTGGGCCACACCCGGTGATGCTCAGGGGTTACTCCTAGATCTGAACCCAGTATTCGCTCCTGGCTCAGGGGACCATATGGGACGCTAGGGGATTGAACCGTGGTCCCGTTCTAAGTCAGCCACATGCAAGGCAAGTGCCGTACCACTGCACCACTGCTCTAGCCCCTATGTTTCTGTTTTCAAGTAAATGACTCTAATGTAAAATTTCAAAATAAACACAGAGTTTTGTCCTTTAAATAAAAGACTTTGTGATTGATCTCTGTATGAGTAAGCGGTACCTGCAGTTTGTTTCTTTTATTTTATTTATAAAAGTAGAACATTCTAAATAAAATTTTGCTTCTTGGAGTTGCCTTTGAATGACTATTGAGTAATAAAAAGAAAATTAAAGAGCAAAAATTTGCAGCATTATATTTTATTTTTGTTAATAAAAAGTTTGAGAACGGAAAATGAGTTTGAATTTAAATAAGTTTCCATTCTTTTAGAGGAAGTGTCTAAAACAAGAATTAGTAGTTCTGAATGTCTCATTCATTGATTAGCAGATCTTTTTCAAAGTTGGAATAACTTTTACTCCTTGAAAGATATTGATCTTTTAATCCAAAGTCTTTTACAGTCTTCTATTCCTTAAAAGATATTGGACAGTGAGATCTTAATGCACTTATTTTGTAACCTCTACTCATAAAATTTTTAAAGTATGTGATTTTAGAGAATTATCAATTATATGTCATCAATGACTGTTTCAAAAGTGGAAGAAATAATCAAGCACTAACAATGAATCAAATTCCAAGTACTAAAAGTTTTCACCAGTTTGGTTTTCATAATCAATGTTTATATCTTATCTAACCCTTGACATTTAAAACTCTTACGGAGTACATCATGTTAAGACCGTCCTCTTGAAAAAGATTCTTGAAACAATAGTTTTGAAAAAATATTTTGCTATCACAAATTTTTTCTCATCCTTCATTAAATAAAAAGTCTGTGTTTTCCTTAAACATACATTTAATTTTAACACCATGTAGTATTTTGCCTACATATACCTCTATGTATTTTATAGTTTCAGGTCTGATATCAAGGTTTATAATCCATTTTTATTTGACCTTTGTGTAAAGAGAGGTCTTAGTTCACTTTTTGGCATGTAGTTGTTCAGTTATTCCAACATCACTTGTCGAAGAGATTTTCCTTGCTCTATTTTGTATTTCTTGTCCCTTTATCAAAAATTAATTGACCATATGCCTAGAGGTCAGTTTCTGAATTGATCTTCCATTGATCTTAGGGTTTATCTTTATATTTTCTAAATTGTACTACTGTTTTATAGTACAATTTAAGGTTGGGAAAGGCGATACCTTTTATCTTCTATTTTTTTTAACCAAAGATTGCTTAGCTAATCATGGATTTTTATTGCTCCAAATGAATTTCAGAAGTGTTTGATCCACTTATTTGAAAAAAAAAATGAAGTCATGGAAGTGCATTAAATCTATACAATTCTTTAGGAAATTGCCATTTTAATTATGTTAATCCTCCTAATCATGAGCAGGGTATATATTTTCATTTCCTTGTGTCCTTTTTGCATTTATTGAAGCAGTGTTTTGCAGTTTTCTTCAACTCTTTAGTTCACTGTCCAAGCAAATGAAAACAAAGATAAACAAATGGGAATACATTAAATTGAGAAGCTTCTGCACTTCAAAGTAAACAGTGACTAGGATATAGAGGCTATCCAAAGAATGGGAGAAATTATTCATCTAAAACCCATTTGATAAGGGGTTAATATCTAAGACATGCAAGGTACTGATAGAACCTAGCAAGAAAAAATGCTTAACCCCACACAAAAATATGAAAAAGAAATGAACATACATTTTCTCAAAGAAGAATACAAATGACCAAAAGGCACATAATCAGTGAAATGCAAATAAAAACAATAATGAGATGCCATCTCACACCACAGAGACTGGCACACATCACAGAGAACAAGAAGCCAGTACTGTCATGAATACAGGAGAAAAGGGACTCTCATTCACTGCTGGTGGGAATGCAGACTAGTCCAGCATATTTTTTTGGGGGAAAACAACATGGATATTCCTCAAAAATCTAGAAATTGAGCTTCCATATGATTCAGCAATATTACTCATAGGATGTATTCTAAGAACCCAAAATTATCATGCAGAAAAGTCCCCTTATCCCTATGCTCATCAAAACAATATTCAAAATAGTCAGAATCTGGAAAAACCCCAAGTGCCCCAGAACAGATGAGTGGCTAAAGAAACTGTAGTGACTGTACAGAATGGAATACTATGCAGCTATTAATAAAATGAAGTCATGGGGCCGGGCGGTGGCACTGGAGGTAAGGTGCCTGCCTTGCCTGCGCTAACCTAGTACAGACCGCGGTTCGATCCCCTGGTTCCCCATATGGTCCCCCGTGCCTGCCAGGAGCGACTTCTGAGCAAATAGCCAGGAGTAACCCCTGAGCGTCACCGGGTGCGGCCCCAAAACCAAAAAAAATAATAATAAAAATAAATAAATAAATAAAATGAAGTCATGAAATTTGTTTCTACAGGAATGGATATGGAGATTGTCATGCTGCATGAAATGAGCCGGAGGGAGAGAGATAGACAGAATAATTTCACTTATTTTTGGAATATAAGACAAATAAAAGACCATATGGTGGGGCCAGAGTGGTGGCACAAGTGGTAGGGCATTTGCCTTGCACTTGCTAACCCAAGAAGGATCTCGATGTCCCATATGGTCCCCCAAGCCATGAGCAATTTCTGAGTGCATTGCCAGCAGTAACCCCTGAGTACCACCACGTGTGCCCAAAGAGCAAAAATAGTAATAATAATAATTAATAAAAGAAGACCATATGGTAATAATACTGCTAGTCCGTAATTATGAAAACCAAGGAAGACAAGGGAACAAGTCAATGGTAGGAAGCTTGCCACGAAGAGCTGTGAGTGCAGTCAGAGAAGGGTCCATTATGAGGATGATTATTGGAACTGATGACCAAGTTCCAATAATTGGTAATCAAGAATTGGATGCTAAAGAGAGATAAAGTGACCAGCATGGTACCCTTTCAGTAATAGTAGTACAAATCACAGAAACAAAAAAAGAAACAGGGCTGGAGCAATAATGGAGTGGTAGGGTGTTTGCCTTGCACATACTGACCCAGGACGGACCTCGGATTCTATTCCAGGCATCTCATGTGGTCCTCTAAGCCAGGAGAGATTTCTGAGTGCATATCCAGGAGTAACCCCTGAGCATCACTGGTGTGCTCCCACCTAAAAAAATTAAAGGAAAAGGAAAGAGAGAGAGAGAGAGAGAGAGAGAGAGAGAGAGAGAGAGGAGCAAAATGCATGCCACAGACATATAGGGGTGAGTGAGTGGGAAACTAGGGACATCGGTGGTGGGAAAAGTGAATGGTGGTGTACATTCTATGATTAAAAATTAATTATTAAAATAATATTCTGGGACCGGGCGGTGGCGCTGGAGATAAGGTGCCTGCTCTAACCTAGGACGGACCGCGGTTTGATCCCCCGGCTCCCCATATGGTCCCCCGTGCCTGCCAGGAGCGACTTCTGAGTGAATAGCCAGGAGTATCCCCTGAGAGTCACCGGGTGTGGCCCAAAAACCAATAATAATAATAATAATAATAATAATAATAATAATATTCCATTGTGTCTATGTACCACAATTTCTTTAGCCATTCATTATTCAGCTGTCAGGAGAGATGAAGTCATGGAATTTTCCTATACATGGATGTACATAAAATCTATTATGCTAAGTGAAATAAGTCAGAGGGAGAGAGAGACACACACACACATACACACAGAATAGTCTCACTTATCTATGGGTTTTAAGAAAAATAAAAGATATTATTGTAAAAATTCCCAGAAATGAGGGACAAAAGGACTGGCTTCAATATGTAGTTCATCTCTCGGAGGGGGGAGTGTAGTTAAAACACTAACAACTACCATGATATTGTTAAGGAGTGAGAGAAGTAGAATACCTGTGTCGAATACAGGTAGGGGGTGTGGATGGAGGGATATGGGGTGAATTGGTGGTGGGAATATTGCAGTGGTGAAGGGGGGGTGTTCTTTTTGAGACCAAAACCTAACTACAGTCATGTCTGTAATCACAATATTTAAATAAAAATTATTAAAAATAGTCTAAAATCCTTCAAAATCAAGAAAAATCCAGAAACAAAAAAATCAGAATTTTGTATTTGCTGGACAGTTAGTAGCAAGTAACGGATGAAGTCATACAGTTATCACTTGTTCTTTGCTTAGACTTGGAATTTTTACATTGTTTCAACTTTAATTCAAGAGCAGGTGAAGTTATTGTCTTTTTTTTTAGCACATTATCCATCCTAAGTCTGGAATTCTTTCTACCGTTTCTCTTTATATCAGTATGGCATCTTTCTTGGTGTAAATCCTTTCAATTGTGTAGTAATGCTATCACCACTAATTCGAGTTACCTTTACAAATAAATCATGTTCATTCTGTTTATTTATTTTTAGTTATTTGGTGAAAAAATATTATTGCCAGCATTAAAAAAAACATTTAAAGTCTTCATATTGTATTAGTTATGAACAAAGATTTATTGAATACATGCTATTGGTCAGTCACTGTTGAGTCTAGGATGTGATCAAAATCTGATAGAACCCTTGTCTATAATTTAAATTGTTAGACATTGCAGAAAAAAATAATAAATAGAAGAATCCAAAATAATGCTCAATTAAAATACTGTTTTTTGGGGACAGGATACCAGGTAGCATATTTGTATCTCTCAAAGCAAATCCTGGTTTGAAGATCTTCAGTACCACACATGGTTCCTCAAAACCACCAGGTGTGATCCCTGAGCACATAGTCAACACAACTAGGTATGGACCAATTCCTCTACAAAAGAAAATGTTCTTTGCCTGCTTTTATATTTGAAGTATTTATAGAAATGAATATCCACACCTTGTTAGGAATGAACCTCCTGTATAAGACCTATATTTTTTTGCAGCTGAAAATGAATAAAATATGATGGTTGTAATGGAATGGAAGAATAGATGATCTAATATCACTCTATGGCTTGCTACTTTATTATTAGCAGAAGATTTTTTTCACCTATCTCTTTTAGCCCCCAAATCTATGCTTTTGCAAATAGCAATTAGTTCAAGCAGTAAAGATTATAGCCAGGTGCACTGTTTGAAGTTTTAGGGGATTTTTTCTGTTCATTGAGGGGGGCAGAATATAAGGGGGTGTTGGGTGGAAAAACCCCTTTTGCTAAGTATTTGCATTCTGTGGGCATTCTGGTAATTCAATAGGCATCTGTGGAATCTTGGGGCATTGGGATCTTTTGTATATAATCATCAAGTACTAACCTCAAAGGCCTTTGCCAGGGGTTAAAATGGGAGTTGTGAGGCTTATTCACTGATGTGCAAAATGACATGATCCGCTTAAGAGTTAGAATGAATTTCATTAGATGAAAGGCATGGACACAGCTGAGCTTAATATCTTAAAAGAGAATCCAGGAGATATTTATTATAAATGGAATTCTTTTATCACACCTAAATGTGACAGATAAATCTAGATCAAGTACAATGGCATGCTGGTTCAACACGTCAATGGAAAAAATAAACAAAAGACTTGCAAGTGACTTCTCTTTCTCTGATTTTATTGTGGAGACTCCTCTAGAAGTCTTGGGATAAAACTTTCATAAATTTAAAAATTATAATTGAAATATATATACATATATTGTGTGTATGTAAATATAGAGAAATTAGAGAATTTCACTTGGCATTATCAATGCTTCCAAGGTATTCAGGGTAGTACTTATTACATTGGTCCTCCAGATTCCCTGGTGGGACAGAATAATCTCAAATATTGATCTAGGGAAGAGAAGGAAATATGGTGAGAGTTCTTTGGCTCAAGTTATCAAGTTATCTTTTGATCCTTAAATATTAAAAACCTCAACCATCCTACCTTGTTCTTAAAGCATTGTGAGACTCAGAAAAGACAAAGTGTCTGTAGTTTTCTAAACAAAAATTTTACCAAACAGCAGGAAAACAATTCACCTCCCTCAGACATTGGAGGGTCAGCCTATAGTTAAAAAAAACAATAACAACAAATTACTATGCACAATGACACATATTATTTTGAAGTAAAAACACAAAATGAGAACAAATAAAATTTAAAAGGAAGAACTAGTAAAGTTAAATCAACAAATTTACCAGTATTTCAGTAGAAACTATAGTCCTGCTTTTTTTTGGGGGGGTGGGAGGGGGTTGGGCCATAGTTTGAGGTCCCCTGCCTGAGACTGAAGAGTGTCAAAAGACAGAGGGACAGAGGGGAATCAGAGAGTTTGGCACATATCCCACACATGTGCACAGCAGCCTGGAACAAATTGGTTGTTAAGCAGGACAGGCAGCAATGGCAAAAATATCTGGAAAGCCAGATAAATGTCCTTGGTGGGCAGCCTGTATCCTGCAGGCCATAGTTTGAGGAACCCTGGTATAGAGACTATTATGCTGAGCGAAATCAGTCAGAGGAAGAAGAATAGACATAGAATGATGGCACTTACTTGGAGAAAATTACAAAATAACATAATATGATAATAAAAACCCAAAGCAATAAAGATGAGGTTCAGGAGGACTAGTCCATGATATTTCCCCACAATAACTGAAGAGTGGGAAGTTAGGGAAAGAAGGAACCACTATGGTAATGATAGTTGGAAATGATCACTCTGGAAAAGAACTGGGTGCTGAAAGGAGATAAAGTAAAATGCATGATATTTATACCACTTTAGTAACAGTATTGTGAACCACAGTGTCTAAAAGAAAAAATAGGAAGAAGAGAGTGAATGAAGAAAGAAAAACTATCTGACATAGAGGCAAGGGAGAACAGGGGAAAGCCAGTAGGGAAACTGTGGACATTGGTGGCAGTAAATATGCACTGGGGAATGGATGGATGATGGACATTGTATGACTGAAATTCAATCACGAAAAACCTTATCACTATGTATCTCACAATGATTCAATTAAATAATTTATTTAATTCTTTTTTTAATGGAAGACACAACTAAGAGCAGACAGTCTAGGGTTAAACTCAGATCACTCTTTTATTTTGTTTTTGGTTTGGGGGCCTCACCTGGAAGTGGTCAGGAGTTACTCCCGGGTCTGCATTCAGAAATCGCTCCTGGCCTGGGGACCATATGTGATGCCAGGGATCAAATCCCATCTGTCCTGGGTCAGCTGCATTCAAGATAAGCACCCTACCAATTCAAAGCAAGCTCCCTACTTCAGATCACTCTTAAAATTGCTTGTATTTCTGTGGAAAAATTGTTTAAACAATTTAATCTAAACTGCATATATTGTTTCTTTAAAAAGGATGAGATTTGGTGAAAATTATGTGCCTTTCAGACTTCAGAATATTCAGTAAAAGGAACCATTTCAATATTCTCTTTTTCTTCTGATGCTTATAAAGCAATATTTTTATTATTCTGCTGCCCCTGACATCTCAAATTGGCTCCCTCCTCTTACTTTTTTACCTTTGCCTAGTCTGCCTAGTCTTCATAACCTCTTATCTAACTCAGTATTTTACTATGGAGCTTTCCCCCCTTTTTCTTTTTAGCCATTTCCCTAATCTATTTTGAAAATCGACAGTACAGGGATCTTCCCAAAAGAAAATGGAGTGTTGTTTCTGTTTTATTCAAACTACCAAAGAATCCCTGGGAGATTGGAATGTCTTAATGTCTGTCAGGAAGGACCTTGAATTCTTCTATTGGAAGAAACATGCAGCCACATCACTTCCCCTTGCTCCTAACCATACATTCCTAGTTCCACTGCACATTTGCCCTTCAGTCCTGCCAATAAGATCAGCATCTCAAGTGCAATGCTTGAGTAATCACGGACTTCAAATAAGATCCTTCTTTCTTCCATTAAATCTTTCAGCTTCTCCTCTGGTGCCCCTGTCTAGATCATCACTGTTAGCTGGGAAGACAGTGGAAGCTTCTCTCTGGTCTTTCTATAGCCTCTCTAAACCAAACTTCACCAACCTGCATAGTGGGTCATGTCATTTTTCCAATGGATCAATATATTTGGAAGCCAAACTTCTAATCTGAAGGCTACAAGACTAGACACTCAGCCCTCTGGTTCTTTCTTCAACTTCATAATAGTCACAACTCCCTAGTCAGAGTGTTGTCCTTGGTTTTCAATATTGTCAAGAGTTCTTATTCTCACACTTTTGCCTATATTCTACCTCTATAAAGAACATCTTTACGACTTTTCCCTAGAATGCAGTTCACTATTTCAGGTTCATTATTATCTTTTTAGTATGCATTACACTGCTAGGAAGTAGCAAGAAGCAGGGACTTAATGATTTGAAGGACTAAGAAAGAAGCATATGTTTTGCTATTTTTGCTTGATACTGTTATCCAGGGAAATATGGGAAACATCAGTTTAGGCAAAGGGGAATATCACTCTATCTTCAGAAGACAATGCAGGTCAAGCAATTCCTGAGCTCTGATTTCTGTAAAAGTGGCATATCGGCTGAGTAGTCAAAACTGTGAAATTAAATGATGTGATCAAGTGTAAGTGTCTTCCTCAAGGAAATATGAGAAGGTTTAATGACATATTTGTGGCAGCATTCTGGCATGTCAGAGATATGGGGTAGAAATGTGACTTCTTTTTTGGGCCAAACAAAAACTCCTCATTGTCAGAACATCATTGCTGGCTTCAAAATTATGAAACAGATTTTTTTTTTATTCCTCAAGACGTAACTGTTTTTGTAAGACTTTAAATAACTTTTCTGTTTTTGTTTTTAGATCACACCCAGCTCTGCTCCAGGCTTATTCCTTGCTCAATTTAAGGGGTAATTGCTTTGGAGATCGTATGTGGTGTGGCAGATTAAACCTAGATTGGCTATGTGCCATTCAAGTGCCTTTGCTATCATAGCTCGATAGCCCCTAACCCACTTTCCAAGAAATTATTTTCTTGCAATTCAACCACTTTGAAACAAAATACATTATGAACAATACATCTATATTAAAATTTCTTTTTTGGTTTTTGGGTCACACCCGGCAGTGCTCAGGGATTACTCCTGGCTCCATGCTCAGAAATTGCTCCTGGCAGGCACGGGGGACCATATGGGGCACCGGGATTCGAACCGATGACCTTTTGCATGAAAGGCAAATGCCTTACCTCCCTGCTATCTCCCGGGCCCCAAAATTTCTATTTTTTAAATTTGTATTTAATTAAAATCATAATGATTTTAATTCATGATTGAATTCCAAACACATAGTGATTTGAGGTCACTCCCATCACCAGTGTCAGCCTCCCTCCACTAATGCTCCCAGAATTCATCCTATAACACCACCCTTTGTTCCCTAGCCTGACAGTATAATAGGCCCATTTCAAGTTTAGATTGTTATAGTTTGAATCCTATTGCTGTTGACTTTGGCTTGGATATTATTTCTGTCCTTTTTAAATCTCTATCAGTGCACATGAGACCACTTGGCCCTGGGTCCCCACCACTTATTTGTTCTTAATTTTATAAAAAAAATGCACAAATGTGAAGTAAAACAAATACTTGTCCTGAAATTTTATGAAAAAGGTGGGAATCCATATCTAAAAGATCAAAAAGGGGGTGGCAGTTTTTTGCATAGGTGCTGCAAAAGTTAGGGGAAATAGAAAGAAAAAACCTTTGGTCTAAAAATAGGGTTTCCCAAACCCATGAAGCATCCTGCCATAAGACCAACTATAGGCTCTGGGCATTCAAAGTCTTTTCTTCATGGTCTTTCTTCATGGTCCAGGAAAAAATTGTTCCAATCATGGTTGTTCCAATCAGGCTTCTGTAATTAGAGGTCTTAGTTTTTGCACAGATCCTATGTTGAAGTCAGGATGCTGTGGAGAGTCTTCTGGTTTCAGCTCATCATTAGATGTGAAGCAGGGAAATCTCAGAAAGCAAGTTGTTGCTGTTTCCAAGTCGTCAAGGTGGCATCTGAACCCACTTGAAGCAAGGGCAGCATTAGGGCCTTCCCAGGTATAAGTTTGATTCCTGGCACTGGTGAAGAAGACTGTGCCAGTTCCAAAGATGGGATTCATGGTTTGAGGTGATCTTTAGATGTCCAACTGATTGAAGCCTAAGTCAAGTCACTATGACAATGTTCAGGGTGAAAGGCCCCCCTGCAATATAAAATTGATAAATTCCTAACCCTATTAGGAAAGAAATTCTTTCTATACATAAGATTTTCCCCATTTTAATGTGCTTATGCAAAAAGGAACAATGCCACATGATGCTACTGGTGCACGTGGGGGTAAAAATAACATACTAAACAATTCCTGGGGCTGGGTGGTGGCACTGGAGGTAAGGTGCCTGCCTTACCACGCTAGCCTTGGACGGACCGCGGTTCTAACCCCCGTGCCCCATATGGCCCCCCAGGCCAGGGGCGACTTCTGAGCGCATAGCCAGGAGTAACCCCTGAGCGTCACTGGGTGTGGCCCAAAAAAAAAAAAAAAAGACAATTCCTATAACCTGGTTCTAACCTGAACTCAGAACCCAGGTGAAATTTATCTACTAGAATTTCTTACTAAACAAATCCAAAAAGGGGATGGGGAAAACTACATCGACATAAGGAAATACACAAGAAGAATTATACCTTTTATACCTATTAAGGAAATACAGCTAAAGTATTATACAAAGGGAAATACACATAGCCCCTTTAAATCTTTTGAAATAGGCTTGGGGGGGGTGGTGGTAAATTCAGAGCACAACTTCAGCCTTTGACGTGGTCTTGTGAGTCTAAAAAACAGCTCACAGATCTCATGTACCAGGAAATGTTTTCAAGCTGAGTGTCTCTCAAAAGCTGAATCCGGTAGTAAGCAACAATCCAGAGCGAAAGGAGATGGGAGAAAGGGAGCTGCTGAGAATGAAACAGCCAGCCGCAGTGGCCACGGCAGCTTCTTCCCTGTTAAGGCAAGGCAGGCTAAGAAGTTGTCCTTCCGCTTTTGGAGCAGGCTGGCCGCTGGTTGGGGTTGGGAGGATGTTTTAAGATGGTTTTAAGAATACTCTATGCAGAAACTAACTCAGGAAGCCTTTCTTCATCAAAGTTTAACCTCACCAATGATAATTTGCCTAACTAGAAATATCAATGACCGAATAGTTCATGAGAGAGAGAGAGAGAAAGAGAGAGAGAGAGAAAGAGAGAGAGAGAGAGAGAGAGAGAGAGAGAGAGAGAGAGAGAGAGAGAGAGAGAGAGAGAGAGAGAGAGAGAGCCAACTCTTCATTTTATGGATGACATTGCTTTAGCCCCAGAACAGGATGCAATTTCCTAAAATTCTCCAGATTAACCTGGCAGTGCCTTGGCCATTAGATCCAACAAATCTGGGACATTAAAATGGCAAAGGTACAAAGAGATAGTTATAAAGGTACACTTACTGTACTTCCTTATAGATAGAAATATTATTTTCATGTGTCAGTATTGGGGATAGAATTTGGGGTCTCCTACATGTACTCAATCACACATATACTGAATGGCATTCCTTGTTCCTCAACATCTCAATGCTTTTTTTTTCAAGTTAACCCTATATCATATATATATATATATATATATATATCACATATATATGTCATGATATATATAATATTTTATAGGGGTATAAACAAAGAAACAGACAAAATAAATATTAATAAATCATACAGATATTTCTAAATTTAAAAAAGTCAGGAGAATTAAATAGTATTTCAGTGAGAAAAGATATTTAAAATGGCTTGATGAGAGCATTGTCATTGAATGCAATCAAGTTTTTTCTCCAGGGATGAATAGCAAGGCCATACTAATCTGAACAGTATCTGGGGACTATGTCCTCTATTTGGAATGTTCTGGGAGCGTCAGGAATGAATTCTAACAGCTGTGAGTGGCTTTCAGAGAATTTCTTGCACTCTCTTTACTGAAGTCAGGGCTATGACCTGAGTAACTGAAATAATGTTTAAAAACAGCCTGTTGCTCATTTTGCCATCAAATGCAATTATCCTCATTCATAAATTTATTTTTGCTATGTATACCACTTCCTGAAAATAAACTTTGAATTATAGGGGAATGCTGGGGGTGGTGTGATGTGGGGTAAATGCCTCTATTATCATTTCTATGCCTTTTCATATCTCATATTTTCCAGGGTCAACTCTCACAACACAAGGTATTAAGATAATAAAGGTTCATATGAGAAGACATCCTATATGCTTTCAACTCATTGTAAAAACTCCACTTCATTTGAGGACAACACTTAAGTGGAATCAAGACTCACTTTCTCCTAGGTTCAAATGCCAATCCAACATTTTATTTATTTTATTTTTTATTTTTGGTTTTTGGATCACACTCTGCAGCACTCAGGAGTTACTCCTTTGGTGGCAGGCTCAGGAGACCATATGGGATGCCGGAATTCGAACCAGGGTTCATCCTGTGTTGGCAGCTTGCAAGGCAAATGCCTTACTGCTGTGCTATCACTCTGGCCCAATGCAACACTTTAATCTGGTGCAATATTGTATAAGACTGATTCTTTTGAAAGGAAAGAAAAAGAAAGAAAGAAAAGAAAGAAAGGAAGGAAGGAAGGAAGGAAGGAAGGAAGGAAGGAAGGAAGGAAGGAAGGAAGGAAGGAAGGAAG
>PVKC010017570.1:0-20149 GCA_004027635.1 Crocidura indochinensis | reverse complement strand
ATTATATTATATTATATTATATTATATTATATTATATTATATTATATTATATTATATTATATTATATTATATTATATTATATTATATTATATTATATTATATTATATTATATTATATTATATTATATTATATTATATTATATTATATTATATTATATTATATTATATTATATTATATTATATTATATTATATTATATATGTCTTTTCATCCCTAAAAGCCAAATAAACATTTTTCCTCCAAAGCACATGGGACATTTTCCAAGATAGACCACATGCCTGGCCAGAAAACATATTGTCAAAAAAAAAGATGAGAAAATCATACCAACTATCTTCTCAGACCATGATGCAAAAAACTAGATATTAATAATAGATATTAATAACAAATAGAAATGGAGAAATAACTTAAACACATAGAAATTAAACAGCACATGCTATAAATCCTGGGGTTCAGAGAGGAAATAAAAATATTTTTGGAAACATGTGAGAATGAATATGTGAGCTCAGAATATGTAGGATTCAGTAAAAGTGGTATCAAGAGGAAAATTTATAGCTTTGTATATATGCATAAAGAAAAAAAAGAACTTGCATAACCATACTGATTAAAAACTTGGAAAAGAACCAAGCAAGTGAGTCAAGAGGAGGTAAGAGGAAGAAAGTAATAATAATTAGAGCAGAAATTAATGAACTGGGAAAACAAAATAAACAATCAAAAAGATCACTGAAAGCAAGAGTTGGTTCTTTAAAAAATTCAATTGACAATTAGCAAGACTCACAAAGAAAGAGAGAACCCTGACAGACCCAATTCGATGTGATAAAGGGGATATCACAGCAAACAGTACAAAATTTATAGAATAATCATTGCTTACTTTGAGAATATTTATGCCTTCATAAAAGATAATCTAAAAAGTGAAAAAAATTGGACTCCCTAATCTTCCAATTTTGAACAATATAACTTGAAGTGCCTGAACAGACCTGTCATTATTAAGGAAATTAAAATGGTAAACAAAATTCTTCTCCAAACAGAACCCCAGGCTCAGTAAATTCTTTAAAACCTTTAAAGAGGAAGTAAAACCAACACTTGGCAATCACTTCCAGGAATTAAAGAAACAGAAACACTCTCAAACAGGTTCTATGAAAGTAATATCAACTTGATATTAAAAATAAACAGTGTCACTATCTTCAATATCCTTATGAACACAGATACAAATATCTTTGCCAAAATACTAGCAAATAGAACCAAGCTATTCACATACACAAAATCAAATACCATGACTGAAGTGTATTCATCTCAGAGATACAAGAATGGTTTAACATACACAACTCAAACAATATAATAACCACATCAAAAAAGGCAAAATAAAAATCATGTGATCATATTAATAGATACAAAGAAAGCATTTGACAAAATTCAGAATCCTTCATGATAAAAACTCACAAGGAGATGAACATTGAAGAAACTTTCTTCAATATTGTCAAGCCATCTATCATAAATCCATAGCAAACATTGTACTCAATAGGAATAGCTAAAAGACTTTTTTTTGTAAACTTGGAACAAGAGAACATTACATGTTATGGTGCTTTTGTTCAATATAGTGATGGAAATACTAGCCATAGCAATTTGGCAAGAAAAAGATATCAAGAGTATACACCTAGGGAAGGAAGACATTCAACTCACTATTAGAAGATCGCATATTAATATATTTATAAAATCCTAGACTTGTTATAAAAGCTTTTAGAACCCATAGAGTGGCGTGCCTCAATATATATATGTCTATGTCTTTTCTATATACACATAATGAATGAGAAGAAAGAGATGTTTAAAAAAAATCATATTAACAGCTGTGCCTCAGAATACCAAGCACCACAGAATCAACTTTATTAAAGAGACAAAAGATCAGTCTAGAGAAAATTATAAAGCATTGCTTCAGAAATAAAAGTGGACACAGGAAATGGAAACATGTTTTCTGCTCATGGATTGAGAGAATTAACTTCATTAAAATGGCAATAACTCAGAATGCATTTTACATATTTAATGTAACCCCTCTAATGTAATCTTCCAAAGAAATAGATCAAACAAAACAAAGTTCATATAGACAGGAAATCTCCATAGATAGCTAAAGAGATGCTTGGAAAGAGGATGTATTATGAAGAAAGAAGATGTATTATAAAGATGTAGTAATAAGCACAGCATGATATTAATGGAATGGATTTAAATGTCCTAAAAATGTCTTCAGGTATATGATCAATTAACCTTTGAGAAAGGAGCAAGAAATACAAACTGGAGCAAAGGAAGATTCTTCAATAAATATTGTTGGCATAACTGTTTATCTAAATGCCAAAAAATTAACTTGGTTCTCTTTTGAATGTTCTTTTAAAAAGTAACATCAATATGCATTAATTAAATCAATATCAGACCTGAAACCAAAAGGTACGTAGAGTAAGACTTAGGCAAAATATCCCATGACACTGATACTGAATTGTCTTTGAAGATAAAACACCATTGACCAAGCAAGTGGAAGCAAAGATAAAAAACCTGGACTATATAATAACCACATCCAAAAATGGGGAGGAGCAGAAAATTCGTCAAAAATAAAAAAAAAAGAAATACAGATGGCCAAAAGGTGGATGAAAAACTGCTTTACATATTTAATTATGAGGTATATGAAATTCCAAACAACAATGAAATATTATTCAAGCCTTTTTAACTAAAGGACTAAAATAACCAATGCTAGTGTAGATGTGGAGAGAAAAGGACACTCATTTACTGTTGATTTGAATGTAGACTAGCTGGGCACCAATTGTAAAATTATATCGGGAATCCTTTTTATGTTTCCAGGTCAGTATGGTAGACATGTTCTCCTGGCCCTTTCTCTTTCGTCCTTGTTTATTATAACCATACTATCTTTCTTTTTAGTTTCACAAATTTGTGCATAGTATATAGTTTGCCATGTATATTTTTTATTAAGTTATTTTTTTATTTTAATCATAGTGGTTTACATGATATTCACAGTAATATTCCATTTACAAATAAACATTGAATCAGGGGAATTCCCATCACCAAGTTGCCCTCCCTCCACCTCCATACCCATTCTGTCTCCCAAGTCCTCCACCCTCTCCCCAGGGACTTCTAGATTGAGTGGCTCCCTCTGTTTCTGGTTTATCACCTGGTGATCTTATATCTGATTGGGCTTGGTGTCTCCATTGCTTCTCCCTCTGATTGGGAAGCAGGATTAGGGAGATCGAGTTTTGTGGTTTTGTTTGGAGAAGAGTACCGTAATAGAGTGGGGTAATTACTTTATGTTACCAAAAAATTATGAGACACATAAATTCCAGTGATAATTTTTACCTTTCAAGATGACATTAACTGTGCTGAATATAAAATAACTAAGAATGTTGCTCTGAAAGCGCACAAAAAATAATAGTAAATTTGAGCCAGGTTTTATTTTTAATAAGGTTATTTCCATGCTCTTTGTGATAAATATAATCAATAGCCTTATTTTTTCTTTAATTTACATAACCACTAACTATTAAATATTCATCAAACATTACATAGAAAATATTTTATAACTACAATTATAGTTATAATACAATTATTCAGTTAACCTGTTACTGTTACATATTTTACAAATAGAAAGTAACTTATTGATTTCATTGCACAAAATTCCAAATTAAAACATGTAGCAATTTTTGTGATAGTCTTTTTATAGAAATTATTATTTCGGGGGCCGGGCAGTGGCGCTGAAGGGTAAGGTGCTTGCCTTGCCTGCGCTAACCTAGGATGGACCGCTGTTCCATCCCCCAGTTCCCCATATGGTCCCCTGTGCCTGCCAGGAGCGACTTCTGAGCGAATAGCCAGGAGTAACCCCTGAGCGTCACTGGGTGTGACCCAAAAACCAAAAAAAAATTATTATTATTTGAATAAAAGAGTTGGCATTTATTTACTTTATTATTTTAGTATATTATATGCTATTGCAATAATATTTAGAGAAATACTTTGATCTATACTATATAACACTTTATATTTTATATTCACTGCTTGCAACAAAATGCCCTTTTCTTCCTTACATACTCTACATAGATAGAAACTGTGATTAAATATTAAAATATTAATTCTAATTGCATATAGTCTCTTTTACACAATTTTACCTTTGACAACTGAGAGGACTGTTAAACAATAGTATCTCCAGTACTCTTTGAACCATTCTGTTTACAATCGCATTTTCATTATCACCAATATCCAACAACCTATTCAAAATATGCTTACATGAAACATTAGTACCTAAAATGTTATTTTAACTATGTTAATAGTGGAATAATTTATCTAAATATCAAATCTCCAATATGTATTCCATCCTCTTCAAGTAAAAATAAAGCACATCACCATTGAGAAATGAAGTATTTTTCTTACAAAGCTAAGGAAAAATTACCCAAAACAAATGGTTGGAGAATACAAATCAAAATGTCATAATTTTAGAAGTGACATCATTTAGATTCCTGGTTTGTTAGATGTGTGATGTACATATAGTATTATCATCATATCTGTTATACTGCTGTAATATAAACAATTTCATTTGAAAATAATCTTATCACTCTATTGATATTTATCATAAACTCTCAAACATCATGAGGAAAAAATAACATGAATATGAATAAAAGCATGGAACTTAGCTTCTCAATCTATAAAATGGAGGAAAAACATTTAAAAAGTTGACATTATAAATAATTATAACATTTGTATGTAAATATTATATAATTTAAATTCATCATCTTATAATTAATTGAAAATAGAAATAAAGTACTAGCAAATTATATGTGTTATGAAACGTTCCCTGTACATGCAATTACTGGTTTGTATCCCGAGAATTCCAGGAGCTATTCCTGAGCACAGAATCAAGTGCTAAGCATATTTTGTATGTCAAACAAATACTCAAAATAGAAATCTTGAATACTTTCAAATACAATGTTTTTATATAAAAGGAAATATGTTGACGGTCTTTTTTATATTTTTGTTCTCTAGGTAGCACTTTTGAAACTAACCCAGACAATTACTTTTACTTTAATATTTCTCAGTTTCTACATTAATATTTGCCATCTTGTCAGGTACATATACTTGTTTGTCTGTTTTTTTAAATATGTCCTAAGATAATCTTTCAGCTATAAGTAATAACAGATATCTTGTTCATGCACTGTTGTGTCTTATTTTAACCTTGATTGTAACTGCAATGCAAACATCGAGAAAAGTTTAAGAATCTTATATATCATAGAGGAAGAAAAAAATACAAACAGCTAGTAGACTTGACCAATATTTGGAGAATTCTTTTCCTGTAATTGAAAAGCTAGAAAGGACCTTGCAGTCACTGCATTTGGATGTAATAGCTACTCAACAGAAATATGAAGTGGAACTTGCTCAGCTAGAACAGTAGATAACGCAGCTTGAAAGCAACTTTACAGCTGCCAGAAAACTTTGTAGTTAGAAAGATCAGATCTACTCTTGAGATGTGAGAACCTGGGAAAGAGGCTCTGTTCAAAACTCACACGGATATTGATAAGGAGAGAGGACTGGGAGACATAATTCCAGTAAAATTTTTCTGAATTTTTTAGAAATACTCATTTCACTCTAAATTTTGTGACTCTGTTTATTCTTGACTCTGAGATATGATAGTCATCTGAACTACCAATAAAAATAGGTCATCAAGTTTCATTAGATCAAAATTAAATCTAGAAAATGTATTATTCATTCATTTGCACATGTAGGTGGATTGAAGTGAATCTGCCAAAACTGCAAATGATAGAGTTACTTTTTTGTTTGTTCTAGTAAATGATATGTTCAATAGGTGAAATTAACACCATCTATTCAAATCAGTTCACTGAAAACTTTTAGGATGGAGTAACTACTGAATTTTTGCTAGATTATTGTTATAGCAAGGCATAGATAGAACGATGAGACAGAACTCTCTTTATAATATTAAACTCTTTTTCTAGTGCATGCCATAATATAGACTACTGATATGTACAGGATTCTACTATGTGGTCCAAGAAAAGGTTTTACATTATATAAAATTTAAAAGTCACTGACGATTTTTATTATTCTCCAACATAGATTTCCATTAAAGAAAATGTTAAAGCCAGTTTGCTCCTTATGTATGCATGCTCTACAAACACGTTCTTATTATTAATTCTTAGGTACAACATAGTGAATTGTAATACCTCAAAATTTTTTACATTTTAAAATATTTATTTAATGAAAATGCATTACATATTTGGCATAGTTGATCATAATACAGTTGTTTCCAGAAAAGTGAAAGCAAAGTTACTGATAAAAAGAAAGAAAAATTAAAACAGAAGGGAAGAAATAAGTTTAAAAAAGATAACAGTAAAAAGAAAAAGTAGAGCAGCAAACGGATTTGTTCAAATTATTAAATCTCCAATGAAGTCATTGAGACAATGGCAAAAGCTTTAGTAAACTCTTGTTGTTAGTTGTTAGCTGTTTATTCTTTTAAATTGATCTGTTTCTATAGGGATGATAGCATTGAACAAATAAAGTTGTTCAGAGATTTATAGCACTATTACTGATACTACAAAATTTAGGGGCTTATACTGTGCTGCCAGTGCTCTTGGAAGAAGGAAGCTATAGAGTCAGGAGGATGTCACAAATGCTCCAAAGAGCATTTGTAATAACAGTCCCCAAACTGCCATACCTGAACTTTGGTAAGATTGATTCCCAAAGGGAATTGTAGAGAGTCAGTGATGGGGTAAGGCCATAGGGAAAATGGTGATTATGGGTGATGGAGGCAGCAGGTGTGGCTTTGACAGAATCCAGGCTTGTTTTCCTGTGAGGGTTAGCTTTCTGATGCATGGGTGATCTTTCTTGGTTTAGTTTGCATCTCATTCAAGAAAGAGTGAGTCTATGGAGTTGACCCAGTTATAACATGGTGACTACATTTTTGGGCATGCTTTGATTATAATTTTAAACACATTATCGCATAGGTGGTTCAAAGTCTTAAAGCACATACAAGAATGTGTTAAATCCTAAATTTGTTTTCTACCACAGAACTCCTGAATCTTACAAACTACCAACAGTGGCTCTCATTTCTACTAAACATCACTGGTTATGACCCTAGAAATTACTCTATATAACACCATGATGGAGCAAAACTCCATTGCAGACATGATCCAGCACTAGTGATGAGCACAATATAGATTTACTCCTGACCTCTAAAATACTAAAGAAGGAAGAGCCGGGCCGGAGAGATAACATGGAGGTGTGGCATTTATCTTGCATACCATCGGATGGTGGTTCGATTCCCAGCATCCCATATGGTCCCCCTAGTCTGCCAGGAATGATTTCTGAGAGTAGAGCCAGGAGTGGGCCTTGAGCACTGCCACGTGTGAACCCAAATCCTAAATAAATAAATAAATAAAATTTAAAAAGGAGCCAATGCAAAATGTAAATGAAATTAATTTTAGTTTACTTTTTGTTATTGTTTTATTTTTGTATTTTGGGGGCTTTTACACCTGGCATTCCTTAGAGCATATTCCTGGCATTGTGCTGAGGAATCACTCTGGTACACCAGGAGACTTTATGTGGTAACGGGAACCAAATCTAGGTTAGCCACATGCAAGGGTTCCTTCTTACTATCTGTAATCTTTTTCTACCCTGAAAGTTTATTTTATAAAGAAGAATTACTTTTTGTTTGTTTAATCTGATTATTTTGATCTTGCTAAGAATGAGGGAGTGACAGCATTGGCGAGAGATAGAGGATATTTGAATTTCTTATTTTAAGAAACAGCAAACAATATAACACGTTTTTAAAAAGGTCATGTGATTTGGATTTTGAACTAGTTTAGATTTTCAGTAATAGCAATATATCTGTGTTACCAGGTCTTGCTTATAACATAGCCATTTGTTAGGAAAAAGCATTTAGAATTTAATGCCTACCTAAATACATATATTTTCTTAATAATAAAGTAATGGAACATAGAAATTCAAATCCATAAGAAGGTGTCACTTGCCATTTGTAAAGTTTTGTACACCTGAGAAAATGTTAATACAAGTAATTGTTGTGTAAAAAATTTAGTCAAACATATCTGCAGGTTAAAGCTGTCTAAAGTAATTCTCCATTCTCAATGAATAATGTTTAACATTTGAACCAAAAACAGTTCAGCACGAATAATTAAAGGCTTAAGTTAAATACATAGACAGTCATTTAAATTTAGATCTGCAATAACATTTACTATTATTCTCCAAGGCTTTGACTGCTTGACAGAAACAAAGTACTCTGGGATTAATTTCAAGAAATGGTGCCAACTGTGCCGCAATTTGCTGTAATTAAGACATGAAAGAACACTAAATATTCAGATTAAAAAAAGCATGATGGAGCATGATATAGAGTCAAGGTGTGGCAGGGAGCCAATTAAAAAAAAGAGAGACAGCCAGAAATACCATATTGATGGATTGGAAACAGCAACAAAATTTACTGAAGTTTTCTTAGAGAGGCCCATTCATTTATCATTTTAGATTTTGGCCCTACCCAATGTATTTTCTCACTCAAATTTACAGCTAAGACAAGAGTGCATCAGAAAGATGATAACATTTTAAAGGAAAGTGACACACCTGCCAATTTTTATAAAGCTGATTTGTTTGTGTGCTGTACGGGTATAATTAGGACAATATCACAATTAGTTTTATGGTTAAATGATTTCCCTTTACACCACACTGCATGATGTGCTTTAAATCTAAACGAGAGTAGTATAGATGTTAAGTCAATGAGATTAAACATAGTTTTGTATTCATTAATCTTCAACATTTTAAAGAGAAAAAAAATCATTCTCTTTTAACTTGTGTTCTTTTTTCTTTCCCCAAGAATTATGGGGAAATGCTTTCTTTAGTCTTTGAACTATTCTGTATTGATTAGCATAGTATTTAGACTAATGATGAATTTTCTTCCCAACTGAGTTTTTTTTTTTTAAAGACAGTAACTTTAAGGTTTTGATCCCTGAAGAGATGTGGATCTCGTTGACCCAAATGCTAATGAGAGGCTATATAATCTCCAGTATCCTACAGCTCAAAATAGCAGGCTGCAATATGAAAAAGTACATCATAAAAAGCACTATTGGAATACTTTTTGTCTTCACAGGCAATAAGTAAAAGGGAGAACTTTCTAAGAAAGTCAGAAGCTGGTTTCCTGCAGACACAGAGCCATCAAAGTCAAAGTGGGTAAGATGAAGCCCCTTGACAATGTGGTCAAAAGTCTGAATATTTCCAGCATATGCAGAGAGGAAAACACTGGTAAGAATGATCCTTGTCAGAACAGGTCACCAGCAGCTGGATGTATATCTGCAGATGCTGCATAGAATTGGCCTGGATGAGAGGAACCAGATTCCTCATATTATGAGCATTACCAGTATATGATTGTGGTCTAGTTGGGAAAAAAAAAAAGAATTTCACAGAGCAGATAAATAATTAGCACCTTAAAATAAGAAACCTGGTCCCTTTCAGGCTTGAGGTAGATGCTATGAAGAGTCAGCAACTTTGGGAAAGCCATAAAAACTAAACTGAGTTTTTCCACATCCAGAGATCTTTGCAGAAAATGCATAATGCCGTTTGAATACAAATTGTTTATCTTTGCTTTTCCCTGATGCTGCAATTTCTTGTTTGAAAAGGAAAGTTTGAAATAAGGAGTTTATTAAACAGGTCAAATTGGTATTTAGCCTCAAATTTTCTCATTCTGATAAAAAAGGAAGTCATTGACCAGATAAAAAAGTATCAGTCATCAAGTCCTTAGTATGTAAGGAATTGAGATCAGACAACTAAAAGAGAATCTATTTTTATGAAAAATGATATTGCTTAACATATAATATGCATAAAACAATGACTAGTTCAATTTCATATATTTGCTAAGGTTTGTTTTCTATACAAATAAAACCCAATAATATTGGTTTTTATGAATAGTTTTACGAATACTCTTATAACTAGTATTATTATTACGTCCGAATTTAGGGAGTTGTTTTGTTCTTTTTCTTCACTAAACTTTGGTGTATTAATTTTGCAAAGTAAAATATTAATGAAGTCAGTGAGAACCTAATAGAAAGCCTTTATCAACCCCTTAATTTTTCCTCCCACTATTCAGAACGGTGCCAGTTACGTGTTTCTGGATAAAACCCCCTAGAGGTCTCCTGCAAATTCTTTTTCAATACAACCAGATCATTGCAGATAATTGTATTACACAGTGTATCGATCCAAAATCGTTGTGCACCGGAAACATCTGAAAAAACATGATTATAGCTTTCTGTTTATTGTTCGTACATCATATAAGCAGGCTTTTGTGTGAATCACCTGTAAAAAAGGCAAGGTGGAAACATCAGAGAAATTACCTCTTTACAAGAATCTATTGATCACTTTAAATCAAAGAAGTATGTTTGACATAAGATTACCTGCCAGTTTGAACATTAGGTACACTATGTTATAGCCTGGGGCAGTTGTAAGTCTGACAAAGGGATTGTAAATAACGCATGCAGCTGCAAACGCCTCTGGCTTTGGGATCAACTCAGGCTCAAGTCCAAGGCATAGGTAAACTTAAAATAATTTACCCCTCTTTGACCAGCATAGAATGAATGAGAATAAAATTCTCTTAAGAGAACTAAGATGCCTGAATCTCTTAGTCATTTCTCAGTAGCAAACTTCATGGAAAATTCACAACGCACAGAGTTGATTGGAGGCCTTTTTAAGAATGTACCACAAGTGCAGTCATACAGTCCAGAAGTCAATCTATTGGTACTAGACTTTTTTTTTTTTTAATGAACGAAAAAAAGAATCTTCAGAAGCATTCATATATGCCTCTATTCATTTGTATGTAATTTGATTCCTAACATTTATTTCAGTTTCAAAGATCATCAACCTCTCAATTTCAACGTACTAATATTCTTACAACTTATTTTCCAAGTTTAGGCAGTTTTTTTTCCACCACTAAAAACTGTAATGGAAAAAAATGAAGAAAAGCAGATAAAATGAACTATAGCTTTAAACAATCACATGACTATATGGCTATTAAAAGAATATCTCTAAAATTTTTCTTTAATTTGATTGTACATTCTATTGGTCGAGATCATAAAAAAATCATAGAGATTTTACATATTTTGACACATTAAGAAATTTTGAAATAGTGGGAGAATACTTGTTTTAAATTCCTTTTTGGACTGTCCCTCTACATTTTAACATGTGTCAAAATTATTAAACATTTAACTCAATTTATGTGAAATTTACTAAAGATGAGCTAAGCTCCGGATGATGTATTCTCTGTTGTTAAATATTTAGCTGTTTGTGTTAGCTCTGTTTTTTTTTTCCTGCAGCTCACGTTTAAACTCTTAATATATAGCAGGTTTAAGCAATAAATATAGCATATACTGTCATTTCTTTTGGGGGCAAACTGGTCGTTTTGAATGCTTACATGAAACAAAGCAAATATGCAAACACATATTATTAAAATATAAACAATTCATTACCTGAAATCTACAATTGAGAACTGAGTCAGATATTCTTAGATCTAATTTATAAGGAAGCAACCATTCAACTTCAAAGATAAGTGATAAATGTGGAATATTTATACAGAGTATTTTTATGAGGGTTCTTGAAAAATATACTTCTGATGGATGACTATAATACCTAAGTTTAAAACTTTGTTAAAGACTAATATAAACAACATTTTAAAATGAAAATCATTAAAGATAAAATGATTCTTTTTATATATACCTGGCTTTATGATTTCTCTTTACTCCAGAAAATCCTAAATATATTTTTCTTTTTTTTTATTTTTTCATTAGAAGATTAATATAACTGATTTTCATAGTATGCCATTATCTTTAATGCAATATATTACAAAACTATTTTATTTAAAAATAAGGCCAAAATGCACTAACTAGCATAATGTAAATATATATTTAAATAAATGATTACAAATAAATTTAAAAGCCTATTAACATTTGCATTGATGTTACATATATGAAGCAATAAAAACAAAACAAATAAGTACTTTCAAAAAAGTATATTTAAAGAAAATATACAGATATATATTATCTAGGAATACAGTCAACAAAGAACAAAGGAAAATGTCTTTGTCTTAAATCACTTATTTTTTGAGAGCTTGAAACATATTGCCGAAGTCTGCTTTGTTCTAATGAAAGAGTGCCATCTATTGGATGACCTTGAAAAAATGCTTAAGTTTTATAAATATACATGAAGCCATATCAGTAAAGATCCATAATTTGGGCATAATTTATTATCTATCCGTCTTTAATATTTGTCTGTATGCATGTATATATAGCCTCAAACCCATGGTAAAGAAAAGATAAGAATACTATGTGTATTTTTAGCATTACTCACTCCCCAAAACCATATAACAGAAGTCTCTCTCACTAACTCGAGTCAGATGAAGACCTATACATTTTTGAATTCCAACGATTTATAAACTTGAGTTTACTGACATGTACTTTGCATTTCTTCATAGATACCCTTGTTTACTCATGCTTTAATAAAGGAATCTGACCATAGACTGCATGCGCTTGTATTTTGACAAGTAGGATTTGCTTAAATCTTCCTCAAAGTTGCATCGAATAGTATTTAAAATAAAAGCCAAAGGGTGGAGGGAAAAAAAATCACATACACACATTAGTTTGTTTTTTTTTTTAAGCCAATATTCTTGTTTTATCTTTCAGCCCAAGAACTTGCCAGTCAAGATGAAAAACTTCTTCTAATGGAATCCAGCTTGAAAGCTGCTCAAGAGCAGCTAACTGAGCAAATAGCAGAAACAGTCCGCCAAGAACAGAACAGTAGAAAACCCCAGGCAGCAGCGCTGAAGACAATGACAGAAGGGATTATTGCTTCTGAAGAAGAAAAAAAATGATGGCAAGTGAGTTGCTTTTTTTTTTTTTCGTCAGTATTTCAGAAAGTTTTACTTTACATATTGAAATAGTCCTTTGACTTTAGTTGCTAAATATTTAACTTTGCTTTGCAAAAAGGTTCTGTTTAAATGTACTAACTTGTTCGCTCCATTGTGGACTTCAAAACAGATTTTGAATTTTTGCAACATTTCCTCCCTGAAATGGCTCAGAGTAAAAAAAAAAAAAAATGTAACCGTCCTATTGCACAGCCTAAATAATGAGGTGGTAGTCGACTTTCTTGTTAACTCTGAAGAAATGTGAAATAAAGATAGGATGCCAGAGAAAGGATGCACTGTTTTTCTCTAGCACCTATCTGCCAATGGCAGTCTCGTCTTTCTCCTTTCAGAGTCCAAAGGTTACATCTGGCTCTTGTTGCTTTTCTTTTTTCTTAAAGTAGCAGCTCTAAGCAAGACACTTAAATTGAGAGACATTCAGAAGAGGTTTTTATTTTTATTTTTTTTTTAATCCCAGACCATTGAGGCATTTAAGGAACTATGAAGAAAAGTCATCATAAAGATAGATGTTGTTTGAAACACTTGTGAAAGTTGCTTAGTGCGATATCTAGGAGTTAATTACTTTTTTCATTAAATAATACCTGATATAGTGTTATATTCTTTATTAGTTTTCAAATTAACATAGTTTTCTTTTTCTGTGTCTAATACGTAAGTATCCTAACTTTTTAAAAATTTTGCTTGCTCTTTAAAGCCTTTTTTAAAAAAAGGAAACTATCTGGAAGTGCCATGAGCCAGATAAAATCTCTCTCCCACCTTTACTCACTCTCTTGCTCACTCACACACCTTCCTAGGACCCTCCCTTTCTCCAATTCTCTCTTTTTTTTTCCATTTTTATTTTTCATTTCCTTTCGAACCCCTCTCATTTTATTTTCTAATAATTACATTCTTCTTCTTTGATTATATGGAATAATCACAGTTAAAGTGCATAGGTCAAAACGTTTTTCCTCGTCCCTCACACCCTTGATTATATTCCTGTGACCAAAACTAAAATATACATTTGATATCCATGAAACCAAATTTTAAAGTTATATTACTTATTGGATCCTTTGTTGTATGTCAATAGAATTTCTAGACAGTGCACACAAATATAGAAATCAATTTTTAAGTTTGTATGCTAATAATGCTAAAGTGTAAAATTAAATTTTTAAAAATTGTTAAAAATATTTTATGTGTTTCAATCTAGCATTTAATATATTAGGCACTAAACTAATTTCACAGGCTCAGTTAAAACATCTTAAATACATCTAAATAAAATTAAAAACACATACATTATGTGATGTAGTTTTAACTACAGAAGTTAGATAACATAACAACAAAAAAACACTTTTACCAAATATTAAAGGGCAGGAAATGGTACCAAAGATAAAAGCATACTGGAGAAAGATTTTGGGGAATGAATTTAGTAATGTATATTATTGTTAAATATATCATAATTTTAAACAGTTATAATAAAAATTACATGATTAAACAGAGAAAAATTAATATAGAGAAAAATAAACATATTAAGTTTGTGAACATAATATAATATTAAAAATGGTATTTGATGTTGAAGAAATAATATTTTTCTTTATGGTTAAAAGTACATTAAGTGACATTTCTTAATAGAGCTAAAATATCATTTTGATCTGAAAATTAATATGTGATGATCTGCTTCTTGTCTGAATGCTTATTAAAAATTGTATAAACTACGCATTAAAACTGTAACGAAATGTAAAGTTGTCTTAGATGCTTGTTCTTAATGTACTTTTTTCCATAGAGCTTAATCATGAAATTTTGAAGAGCATAAAAGCTCTGACAAAATGTGCTAATATCATCTAAAAGTTGTAATAGTAAAGTTTAATAAAGTATTGTTTAAAAAATCATTTTTAAGAATGATTACAATATGAAGTCTGAATTGCAATAGTTTGTCAAAATTTTAAAAGTCATAAAATAATAAATATTATGACAGGTTGTAGAAAAATGCTGAATTAAAAAAAACTAATAAATGGTCATTGTCAAAGCAATGATGGAATGATGGCTTTTTAAAAGAAACAAATTTACCTTTCCTTTAAAAAATGTAATGTGCATATGCTGTCATAGGTTATGCTTACATGCTAAATAAATGCATCTATGTGAAAATATGTAATTGTTTACATATAAAGTGAAAATCTACGGTTTTGTGTTTCCCAAATTATAAATTTATTTTTATGTATCCCAAATTGACAGGTATAAAGAATTGATCAAATTAGCTAATATTGTTCAATATAAAGTACTAAGTCTTTATGAATCACTATAAAGAGAAGCTATGTCAGGTATCATAAATATATTTAGCTCACTTAATCAGTGATGTCTTATTCCAAAAATTTGTTCTTTTGAGTGGATTACTCAGGTTAAAGTTTATGGAGTATAAAGTTAAGGTCAAAGACATGAGCATCTTCAACAAATTTCAATAGACTTACTACAGAGAGTAGATCTTGCTAGTCAAAAAAAAGTTTTTTCTAAAAGAAAATAAATCCATTTCTAAAATGATTTTCTGATTTATAAAAATGGAATGAAAAAGCTGAAAGATTATTATTGAAAGGTTTTGGGATATGTCATAAGGAAATAAAATCTAAGATTCATTAACAAAGAACTTGTGTAATTTGAAATGTACAACAAAATTAGGGATCTATATGTATCTTGATAATAGTGATAATAAATTCAAGTGACTTTTTGATAAGCAATTATATAAAGTTGTTTTCTTCATTCATTTACTAGAGACAGTCATTTAGTTTCAGCCAGGTTCCAATCATCACAATCTATTACTAGGTTGTCATTTCTTAGTAGACATTAAAGTTGAAAAAGAAGCATGCAAAATATGGCAATCAAAATGACGACTTTTGCCATTAAAAAGTGATATGAACAGTTTCATGAAGCTGGATTTTTAAAAACAAACAGGCTGTAGATTTTACTTTTACTCTTCTCTTTTGAACCAAGAGTGGAGAACACACACCGTATACTCAGTATAAGCCTGTTATACTTGAAAGATTTGTTCTGAATGTCCAGTGGGAACCTGGAAATCGTAATAATTTGTAGTATCGATTGAGTGAAGCTATGCAGCTGGGGCCTCCAGTGAATAGACAGGAATAGACATTTTATTGATTAACTTTTACAGCCATATTTTCAAGACTCTGCTGCAACATAATTTTCACTTCCTAGTTTTGTGTTGCTGCATCATGAAACTTGGATTCTTCTCTCTTAACATTTACCCACTTGAGGAAAAAAAGTATGGACATGTCTTGCCAGGGTTTAGATCTACAGAGATGTAAAAATTTCTAGAAAATAATTTCTCTCAATTGCTTTCATATCACAGACAGTACAAAAGAATGAGCAGTTTATAATAGTGTGGAAGTATCATTATGACAGTTCTTTGGTAATTTAAAATTTTAATATATTCATTTGTTTAGGATTAGAAATTTATTTTTCCTAGGTTGACTTATGCATGTAGTTGTTTAAAACTTTATTTGTATTTATTATACTTTTTCATTTATTTAATGTGAGAAGTAGTAGAAAATATTGTGATATACTGTATAATTAGCATTGGTTATAATTTATTAAATATGAACTAATTTGACCACTAATAAATATGAATCTGTTCTAATTGAATACAATATTACTCTAAACCTGTGAGAGCTTTTAAAATGTGTTTCAAAAAATGTTGTTTTTATACAGGTGACATATTCTAACTTTCCTACATGCAATTAATGTTTATTTACCTCAATGTCTCTTTCTTATACTTTTCCCTAGATAGAATAAATCATAGATTTAATACTCAACAACACTATGACAATGTTTTACTGTAATTATGTATAATTGTATGTAAAAGCTGCTGACAAAAATATCTGAAGATTATATTGGACTTAAAAAAGAGATTTTAAATATATGATATACATCACACCTGCACTTCTCACTTTTGTATAATTCTTAAAAATCTAATATTAGGCTAATTGATACAAAAATAAATTTTAGAAGCTTCATCTGACAAAATAGTCCATATGCTATAAAACATGCTCAAATGAGGACCCCAAAATAGCATTACATATGCAAAATAACTCAGGTTGCATGATTTTCTTTACCTTATTAAGTTAAAATTAGTTCATTTTATTTCATTGATTTTATTGAACTTGTTTCTAAAATACATAAAATTAATATAACTCAGAATGTTTTAAAATTTTTACTTTTTTGTTCAGAATAAAATTGACTATAGCATTATTTGCATAAGTAAATCATGAGCTAAAATTTTTTCTGATTCGTTAATTTTCAAAAGGTATTCAAAGTTTCTTTACTATTGCTTTTCAGAGGTATTACTACTGAATATTTGCTTTGATTTTACTTAAATGAAACATCTATTTATTATGTAAATGTCCTTGTAGTAATTTTATGTGTTATATATATATATATATATATTTGTAAAAGCCACACTTGCTAAAGTTTCACACATGTCACAGTAGCACAATAAGATGTTTTATGATGTTTAAAATAGTTATATTACCATATTTATTCTTTTGATGAAATGGATCTTTTAGTTACAATAAAAGCTGCATGAATAAAATCAAATACGTTCTTTCCTTCATATTAAGCTAATTAATGCATATTTAATAAAATAACAGGTAATTGTAATGATGATTCCTAACTTCGTAATTCAGTAAGGATTCTCAGCTTATTTACTAAAAAATGGAGCACAGTTAAGAAAGATCAAGTAATGAACATAAAAATGCAAAAAAAAAAAAAGTCCGAATTGAGATTGATTTCAGCATAATCCTGTAGAGGAATCCCCACTTATTGATCAATTTTAAAGCCCATGCATAGCACTTAGAAAGATAAAGTAAGCAAGGTCAGATAATCAAAGCATTTAAATAGTAAAAACAGCAACTGCCACTGTAGACTGCTAAAATAAATCCATAATACAAATTGCTTTAGCAAAAAAGTGAATGAACAGCTGATCATCCTATTGAACTCTGATACTCTTCAGTGACCACACTGGGAAAAGGATTGGGAAAAATGCCTTAGAGATCAATATTGAGTGAGATGTAGCAGAGATTCATTTTGAGCATGAAAGCATTACAGGTGTGAGGGTCTAGACACCTACAGGAAATGTCATCAAATAAAGATTGTTTAATATGGTTAAAAGAATAACATCTATGCTTGATAGGGCCAAATTATACTCATGAGAGGGTGTCTAAACTGTTTCTAGAAATTGAATAGTTTTAAAATTATTTTCCCCCTTGAAAGTAGAGAAACTCACAAAGTATAAAGAAAGTTGAGACTATGTTATGAATAAGCTCTATATAAACTCAGTTTTCTAATACATACCCGGATGGTGGTTGTGTCTGGTCCCATGCAGAAGTTTGAAATTAAGTGCAAAATGGAAGGCATGTTTACTGAATTGTTTACAGGTAGAGTCCGCCTATTTTAATGAAGCCCCTTTTGAAATGTATGATTTGTCAAGGCCTATTTTAGTAACTACTTAAATTCTACTATTTTATTCATGGCTATAGTACATTTCAATTTGTGTTTCAATATATGGAACTAGAGCCAGCAGAATTAGATTTAAGGTATTTGACTAGCTTATAAAATTTTATTTTAACTTCTGTTTAACAAGACATCTTCATGGCTATAATAAAGTTTGTGGAATACTAAACATTGTTCAGCAGAAGTCCATAGTATTATTTTATTTTGGAATAGTGCTTCTATAGTTAAAATGTTCAATAACTGTAATTATTTCCAACCTTTTTTGAGGATCCCATAGGTATCCTCATTATGTGGTCAACTGTTTTCAGAGCTTCTAAATAGCATGTTCATTACATGACTAGGACTCTATTTTGATAAATACAGTGATAAGATTTTTCACACATAGTACCAACCATGTATTTTTGAAGGAGTAGAAACATAGTTATCTACTGCTTTGGCTGTCATTTAGAGTTTATACTCATGTATTGCGTGCTTTGAACATACAAAAATAATTAATCTTCAAATCAGTTTTAGAAAAGATAAAAGAACACTCAATTTTAAACTTTTTCCCTTGAGAATAGAAAAGAAAATTAAGATGAAGTTTGGCAACTTTTAATATAGAATTTCCATATCCAAATGAAACAAAAAAATCATGTTTTGGGTTAAAAGTTACATTATGTAAGGTTAGTTTTCTCCATTCTTTTCTCATCATAATGAATAGTTATTTACAACAATTATAGTCGCCATATTTGCTGAATGGATTGCTGATAGCAGTGGTTTTAGTGGCAAAATTGTGAAACAATATTCATAGTTGTCAGAAAAAGGTCATTCTATTTGCATTCATTAGTAACCTGGAGAACTGTGTAGTGTGTGTTTCCTTTGGGATGTTGCAGCTATTGATTTATATGCAGCTATAGGAAAAATTAATTAGGATTATATTTCACTTATTACTGCAGGCTGTATAATAAGGAAGAAAAACATTTTTTGTTAAAAAGTTGAACAGAATATCCTAAATGGAACAATGTTCTTAAATCACAACTACTTTATCATATAATTTTTCTTCTTATAATCTGGCTAAATGTTTAGTATATTTATGGAAATTTAGTCAGCACTCTGAGCAATTAGTGTTATAGTCATATGCTATAATCATCCAAATTAAGCAAAAGAGACACTATCTCCTTGATAATTGAAACTCTCTCTAAACTAAATCAATGCATATTTGTCTGCTGTGAGTTTGCAGGTATTGAGAAGCTCTTGTGAAATGATTGACGTTAAGGACCAAAGAAGTTCCAAATTCAGGTGGATTCTCAAGTTACAATGTCACGATGTAAGAGTTTTATAAATAAAACAATAATTTAAAAAAAAAGACTTTAGGGGCTGGTGAGGTGGCGCTAGAGGTAAGGTATCTGCCTTGCAAGCGCTAGCCAAGGAAGAACAGCGGTTCGAATTTCTGAGCGCTTAGTCAGGAGTAACCCCTGAGCATCAAACGGATGTGGCCCCCAAAAACAAAACAAACAAAGCAAAAAAACTTTAGCAATATGGAGATTCCTCCAAAATCTGGAAATTGAGCTCCCATTCGACCCAGCTATTCCACTTCTAGGGATATATCCTAAGAACACAAGAATACAATACAAAAACCCCTTCCTCACACCTATATTTATTGCAGCACTATTCATAATAGCCAGGCTCTGGAAACAACCAAGATGCCCTTCAACAGACGAGTGGCTAAA
>PVKC010017569.1:0-20129 GCA_004027635.1 Crocidura indochinensis | reverse complement strand
AAAAAAAAAATGAAAAGAGAAATCTTAAATTATGTGTGCAACTACAAAAGACCTCAAAGACCCAAATTAATTCTGAGAAAGAACAACAAAGCTATAGGCATCCCGTTTTTTTCTTTTGAACTATACTATGGAGGCATAGTAACACAAAGAGTAAGGCACTAGCATAAGAATAGACATGTTCACCACCAGAAGACAGCAGATTAAAGTGGAGAAAAGGAAATCCTTGTGACTAAATACAAATTGCTGTAGTCCCATAAGAGAACATTCCTCAAATAAGAGAGAATCACCATATAATTCAGCACTTCTGGGTATTCATCTCAGCTTCATTCTGAAACTTTTCAAAAATACTAATTCTATGATTAGCAGTTGGCTTTAGAAAAATTGTATTTATTCATGCATCAAAAGACACTCATGCTATTTTCATATCGCTAACATTTTTATTTAAATATTTTTGGTTTACAACGTTATTGATATTTGATAGGCATAGAATGTTATATAAATTTCTGCATCAGTAGATTCAGATCTCCCTCTCTCCTGCCCTCCACCTCCTCAGCCTGACATTCATTTTCAGAAATCATAGAAAAGGAAGATGAAGTATGGATACGAATATGTAGTACAATATAAGGAAGTATATGAAACATTATCAAGTAGCACTCCACTTTTATGCTCAATTATATTCCCAATATATATTAGGGAAATGGACATTGACCCACCTATGGTTTTACTTTTCTTATAGTTCACAGGAAAACCATCATCTCTAGAAATATATACACACATTGACACAGTCCTAGCAGATAAATGATAGAAAACCTTGACTTCTGTTTTGTCTTTTGCTTCCTGGCCCATTGAGACTTCTCTCCCAGAACCCAGGCATCTTATGCAATACTTGCTGAGTCTATCATTCAATTACTTGCCACCTTTAAGCTTTCTAGATCTGCCACATGAAAGAAAGTGAATAGAAATCCCTGTTCTATCACTACTGTTCCCCAAAGACCATTTAGTCCCATCTGGACAGTACTGAGCCTTGCATTTGTATGGGATAATTGCCAGGCAAATGTGGGAGAAGTTCTCTGCTTGCCAGATAAAAGCTGCTTTATCCCTGTTCTCACTGGACTGACATCAAGGGAGGACTTGTAAGAGCTTCCTTGGTTCCTGAGTGGAAGGTCAAGAAGGAAGGAAGCTGGTGAACTACAGAATCCTTATTAAGATGAATCATTCTTTTCCCCAGGTCTCTGGCTTCTTTCAGGTAGACGGTAATGATCAAGCAGATGATTGCAATGTTGCTGGACTCAGACTAACCTTCAAGTTGTGCCTCCTTGTGCAAGACATTGAAAGAACAGAAAGTGAAATAATATTCTAGACTGTGAAACTGTATACGGCTGCTTCCTTGAAGGATATTGGGTAGCAGAGAGGAAATCGGAAAGGGCTCATACAAATGTGGCTTCTTTGTATAAAGTCCCCCCTTCCAAAAAAAAGTCCATTGGGTACAGCCATTTTAAAAAAAACAGACTAAAATTTTCAGAGGATATTGATTCAAATTCTCTTATCTTCCTATATTTTATATGCCCAGAGACTACTTTCAGTTTGCTACAAGGCCTTGGTCTGACTCAGACTTAGGAGAACTGAGCTAATTCTATTTGAAGAAAGCTAAACCTAAATTATTTGCCCAAGCTCAAACAGTTATATTTCAAATTTTTCTGTAAAGAATGGAGTTCAATACAGCCCAATTATTCTTTTAAACTTATTTTTTAAATGAAAAGATAAATTAATTTTTTGCTTCCAATGTTTCTTTGTAATATTTGTGAAGAAACTCATAGAAATGAGGATGTTTTAGACAACTGAGTTCAGTGATTTGTAATTGAAGGAATAAATATCAATGAGAAAATGAAAAACAAAGATAATTTATAGAAATGGGGCAGCACTTTAGCTGGAATTTATGTCTTTTAAAACTAAGTGAGGAATGTTTTCATAAGAAGTAGAGTAAGAAGAACTTAAGAGTTTTCTAGGGATCTACTTTAAAAGTTCTTAGTGGGGCAAACTTGACTTAACAGAATAGTTAGAGAAAGAAAAAGGGTGGTAAACCACAGCAAGAAAGTTTTTTATTCCCTCCAAGTAGTGAGGCATTGACTGCTTCCTTTTCCTTCAATTTCCCCTTACTCCTCTATCCTCTTCTCTCTCTTTTTTATATAAAATCTTTATTTAAGCACCATGATTACAAGCATTTATTGTAGTTGGTTTTTTAGTAATAAACAGAACACCCCCCTTCACCAGTGCAACATTCCCTACACCAATGCCCCCTCCCTTCTTCCCAAACTCTGCCTGTATTCGAGACAGGCATTCTACTTCTCTCACTCTGTAAGATTGTCATAATAGTTGTTAGTGTCGTTATTTCCCTAACTGCACCATTACTCTTCGTGGGTGAGCTTCATATCGTGAGCCGGTCTTTCTGACCCTCATCACTATTGTCTCTGGACAATATAACAATAATGTTCAAAATTTTTCTTCTTCTCTCTTGATTTTTCATTTAAAAATAGGGGATGTGGGATAAAGTGATAGCACAGTGGGGAGAGCATTTGCTTTACATGCAACTGACCAGGGTTCAAATCTGCATCCCAGCAGTGATTTCTGAGTGCAGAGTCAGGAGTAACTCCTGAGCACCCCAAAACAACAAAAATAATGGAGGAGAGTTGGTATCACATCTGGTGGTGTTTGGGAATTATTCCTAGATCTTTGCTCAGGAATCATTCTTGGTGAGAATCAGGGAATCCTATGCTAAAGATTAAATTATGGTTGGCCAAGTGCAAGGCATGCACTTTCACTCCCATCTATCTCTTTGATTCCTACTATGTTTTCATTCTTTAGTTGGGACAATAAGGAAGCTAAGTTTTGTCAGTAGGCAGTGGAAGATACCAGGGCATCACAATGGGGAAGCAATGAGAAGTAGTTCTCAAGGTGCCATTCAAGCCATATGGTAGAGTTCGCTGGAACTCCAGGAAGGCAGCTGTCAGTCTGGAATCTGAGTAATGCTGTAGAGCAATGTCCATTCTCACACAGTCAGCAGAGTCCCTCTCCTGTCTCTGGTGTCTCCTCAGCTCAGGGAACATTTTGGTTTGATGATGAAGTCAATGAGCTCTAGGTTATTTAATTTCTTTAGATCATTAACTATATCTATAAAATGTTAAGCCACCATAGTATCTAAAATAAAACTGAGATGACAATAAGTATCCATTATTGCCTAATACTAAAACCTTTAAAAATATGAACAGCTTTTGTTATAGTGTCATGATTGACACCACGTTTTGCCTCTGTGATATCTAAAACATCTACTTAATTATTTTTCTACTTAATTATTTTTGAGCCAAACCCAGTGACACTCAGGGGCTACTCCTAGCTATGGGCTCAGAAATTGCTCCTGGCTTGGGGGACCATATGGGATGCCAAGGAATAAAACTGCAGTCTGTCCTAGGTCAGCCGGGTGCAAGGCAGATATCCTACTGCTGAGTCACCGCTCTGGCCTCAATATCTACTTAATTATTAAAGATATGGTTAGAAGATGCAAAAGTAATCAATGTTAAAATTAGCCTCACATATAGGTTGGTTAGATGCAGGGAATCTGCAATACAATGACGTTATTTATTTATTTATTTTTATTTTTTATGACATTATTTCTTTAACAGATACAGGCACAGAACATGGGATTATATTGGTGTGACAGGGCACTCCATTAGTCCTAAATAACTCAGGTGATTTAGTTGCCTTCCCAATAGTTTCCTGCTCTTTTCTTCCAGTTTTATTCCTGTTACTATGTCTCATCCAATATCTTTCCCTTAAATGATTCACATTGGAATTTTCTTTCCTTTACTCCACAATCTTCCATACCTCTCCACATGCTGACATTGATTTTAAGTATATAGATAGGTTACCATCCCTCATTGACTTTTGTTGATAATTGTCATACTATCATTTTTTATTTGGTACCCCAGTTGATAATAGGTTTGATGTTATTCTGTCTCAAAATTAAATGGAGGCATTTGGCTTTATGATGTTAAGTGTCAAGCAATCTGTAATCTATAAGTAAGGCTGAAATTGAAGCAGAGACTGAAGGTGGGACAAAACACAGAATGAACAGGGCACGAAAGTTTTTTTAAGCACCATGATTACAAACATGTTTGTAGTTGGGATTCAGTTATAAAAAGAATACCACCTCTTCACCAGTGCAACATTTCCATCACCAATACCCCCTATCTCCCTCCTCCCCACCCCCCTGCCTGTATTCAAGAAAGGCACTCTCCTTCTCTCACTCATTATCATTGTCATCATAGTTGTTAGTGTAGTTATTTCTCTAACTGCACTCACCACTCTTTGTAGTAAGCTTCATATTGTGAGTCAGTCCTTCCAGCCCTCATTTCTATTGTCACTGGGTATTATTACTATAATGTCTATTATTAAGATAATGTCTTTTATTTTTCTTAAATTCCATAGATAAGTGAGACTGCTCTGTGTCTTCCTCTGACTTATTTCACTCAGCATAATATTCAGCATAATACATGTCCATTCATGTATAGGAAAATTTCATGACTCATCTCACCTGAATGCTGCATAGTATTCCTTTGTGTATATGTGCCACGGTTTCTTGAGCCACTATTTTTATCAGGCATCTGGGTTGTTTCCAGATTCTGGCTAATGTAAATAGTGCTGCAATGAATATAGGTGTGAAGAAGGCATTTTTGTTTTGTGTTTTTGTGTTCTTGGGGTATATTCCTAGGAGTGCAATAGCTGGATCATATAAGAGTTCAATTTTCAGGTTTTTTTTGAGGAATCTCCATATTGTTTTCAATAAAGGTTGACTATACTACATTCCCACCAGCAGAGAATGAGAGTTCCTTTCTCCCCACATCCCCAACAGCACTAATTTTCTTGTTATTTGTGATGTGTTTCAGTCTCTGTGGCTTGAGATGTTAGTTCATAGTTGTTTTGATTTGCATGTTCCCAATGAGTGATGTGGAGCATTATTTTCATGGGCCTTTGGCCATTTGGATTTCTTCTTTGAGAAATTGCCTGTTCATTTCTTCTCTCCATTTTTGATGGAGTTAGATTTTTTGTTGTTGTTGTTGTTGTTGTTGTTGTTGTTGTTGAGTTTTGTCAGTATCTTGTGTATCTTAGATATTAGTCCCTTATATTATGGATATTGGGTAAATAGTTTCTCCCTTTCTGTGAATAGTGTTCTTATCCTAATTTCTATTTCCTTTGAGATGCAGAAGCTCCTCAGCTTAATATAATCCCATCTGTTTATCTCTGCTTGCACTTGTTTGGAGAGTGCAGTTTCCTCCTTAAAGATGCCTTAAGTCTCAATGTTGGCTCCCATACTATCCAGCAATAGTACTCCTAGGGATATTCCCCAGGAACACAAAAATACAATACAAAAATCCCTTCCTCACACCTATATTCATTGCAGAGTTGTTTACAATAGTCAGACTCTGGAAACAACCTAGATGCCTCTCAATAGATGAATGGATAAAGAAACTGTGTGCATATATACAATGGAATATTATGCAGCTGCCAGAAGAGATGAAGTCATAAAATTTTCCTATACATAGATGTATATGGAATCTATTATGCTAAGTGAAATAAGTCAGAGGGAGAGAGATAAATGCAGAATGGATCATATAAGAACTCAATTTCCAGGTTTTTTTTGAGGAATCTTCATATTGTTTTCAATAAAAATTAAATAGACTACATTCCCACCAGCAGAGAATGAGAGTTCCTTTCTCCCCACAATAAAATCTAATGGTTTTAAGAAAAATAAATGTCTGCAATAATTCTCAGAGACAAAAGGGAGGAGGGCTGGAAAGTCCAGCTCATGATATGAAGCTCACCACAAAAGAATGATGATTTTCTTTGCTTTCTTTTTTATTATAAATGTTTTATTTATTTCTTTTATAAAAAAAGAAACCTTCACCAGTGCAACATTCCCATCACCAATGTGCGGTGTCCCTCCTCCCTATCCCACCCCGGCCTGTGCTCTAGACAGACTTTCTACTTCCCTTATTCGTTCACATTTTGTTATGATGGTTCTCAGTGTAATTATTTCTCTAATTGCACTCATTCTTTGTGGTGAGCTTCATATCAAGTAAAAAATTAATTCATTATACCAGGAGCTCCACAATTAAAAAAATAAAATCCATTTATAATTGATTGACATTTGACAAATTTAAAATGCCAGTGTGTGCTGGTTGGTCTGACAACACGTAGGTAAAACATTTCATGACATTGAGACTAAGGGCACGAACTTCTTTAACATATTAAAATCTCACTGCATTATACCAAGATGCATGGGTTGTCTAATAGCAACCCATTTTAAATGGTTTGATTATTTACCTTATTTGTATATATTTAATATTTTCTATGTGTACAAAACTTACATTTTTTTTCATTTTCTACCCCCTTTCCTTCCATGAAAACTTGATTCTAATTGGGGAAAAGAACCAGTTGTATTAGGTGTCTGATACAAAATTAAAAGTATATTGAATAAGGACAAATAGTTTACCTTGTCATTGTGGTCTCCAAAGTTCTAAGTATTTATTTTTTATTCCAGGGTCATAGCTCTATATCCACGTCTCTGCTTTTATCCATTTAATTATCTCCTCATAGATATTTATTTGGGGCACATTAACCAGTTTCTCACTTTTTTTGTATGAATAATAAAACTTTATTTTAAGTCCTTTAATTTTTGGAACAAAACATATTAATTTTGGTGTTCTACAGAAAGCAAACAATTAGACAAGAAGAAGCAGTTTCTACTTTCTTTTGCATGTTAAGGAAACATTTGTTTAAAGGACAATTGGGAGGATTGTTCTATTATTGTACTTATCACTATTATAAAATACAACTTATTAGGTATGGTCATTGACCTTGAGAAAAATAGTAGGAGAAGAGATAATATATCTGAATATTGGGAATATTTGCCATATATATAAATTGGGAAAATGAATTATAATATGTCTGCACCTTTGGAGAGAATGATGTTTTTAAATTAGGAAGATTATCAATAGGAAATGGAATCATTGAAGGTATTTATATTTCAGTTGAGAAAGCAGGTCTTCAAGGATATGTTTAATTTTTCTTTGTGGAAATAAAACTATGAAAGACTAGCCTAGTGATAACAAAACATGTTTGTGCTACCATTATAGTAGTGGCAAGTGACAATTCATTTCAAGGTCCTAGACATTTCAAGATCAAGTTACTGATGCTGTATATGTTTGCCATTAGCTTCAGTCTTCAGGTTCCCCTGAAGAAGTGAATATTAGCACTTCAAGGATAAGGAACCTATCTTTTCTGCACACTGCTAGCTGATAGAGGAGAATTTGTAAACGGCCAAGTAAGTTAGTGTTCAGGTTTCCTAAAAGGATTGTGATATGGCTGTGGCAGTAATGAAGATACTGGATTTCCACACTGTGTAGAAATAGAAAGTTTGGATCTAAATATTTCAAAGGTAAAATTACTAACAATATTTGACCACTAGGTTAGGTATAAAGCCTGGTATAGAAAAGAAATGAAAAGAAAAGAAAAGAGAAAAGAAAAGAAGAGGGAACCAGGAATATCTACAATAGGATTGTATTGGAAGAATGATTTTTGCACATAACCCTACTAACTGGTTTTTCCCACTGCTCATATACTCGGTGTTTCTCTTCTTTTTGATGCCAATTTTGATATATTTTTCAATTATTTAATTTGGGGCATTAAAATAAAAAAATAAGGTACCATAATTTAGGTACACAAAAATGCTATGCATAAAATAGCATACAATGCTATTGTCATACAATGCTCCAACACCAATCTCATCACCAGCATTGACTTCCTTCTACCAAAGTCCCCAGGTCCCTACCTCTTCCACCAGCTTGTCTCCAAGCTTAGTTATTGTAGTTTGGATCTTCAGCTAAACTGTTCTTGGTTCTGTGTTTTAGATATAGAAGTATGCCACACCTCACTGTTCTCCTTAGTTGTGCTTAAATCTCATTTTGGCTTATTTCCACATTTTCATATTTATACAGTGGTCCCAAATACTCAGATCTAATTCTGACTCCATATTCCCATCTGCCACATGGATATATTTACCAGCAGGCTACTTCTATAATTGACATATTCATTCTCATTGTTCCACCTTTAATCTCTCCTGTGTGCATCCCCTGGGCAAAGAGCAGAGCTATTTTCAGTGGTTCAACCAGATACTTCAAAGAGTCCATTCACTGTTTTCCCTCAAGAAAATTTAACAAATACAAAAGGACCTTTCTCATGGTGTTCTAGTGTATATCTCAGTAATTTTATGCATTTATTTTAATATCATAAATACCCATGTAGTATAATTTGCTTAGCAGTTTTCTTGCTATATTTGGGATATTCTTTCTGCCTCTTCTAATGTGAAAAGTAAGGATCACTTCAATTTTGTATGTACTTTCTTCCTATACTCGCCAAACCTTGAGTCATGAGAAGAATTTATATTTCATTTATCTGTCAACTTATAAAACACTGAAACAAAATTCCTCGATATATTCTTTGCTCTATATAACTTTAATTTTCTATTATCCCCATTTTGTATTCTTTTATATTATCAACTAATGACTGATGACCACTGCACAAAAATGAAGCAAAAAATTTTATTATCTGATTTTAAAGAAAATCACAAGAAATCCTTATTATAAAGCAAAAGGTAATTCTGATGTTGAGTTGAATGATATTACAAACATTGCTTTTCTATACTATTATGACTTGAATTTCTACATAGATATAAATTAAATTGAACAAGTATAACCTGTTCTTTATATTGTCAATTCATTATATATTTATCATCATTTATGTATAGATTTTAATTTTGGTTAGCTTGTTCCACTATTGTTACATATCTCAAAATAAAACTGGAGTGATGCAGAACATTCTTTATTGTTCTGTTAATTAAAAATGGAAAGTAAGAAAGAATGCTCAAAGTTTAGAGCAGTAATTTTCATTTCCCTCATCAAGATGAAAAAATTTTAAATATAGTGTGTAACATCCTTGAGAAGAAATAAAGTGATAGTTGTTATAATGCTGGTGGCTTACATTATTCTAAATCCCCCTATAGAGTGGATTGAATGATTTTATATTTATTGTCTACCTACTTTTATTTTATGGTTCTTTTGTCTTTTCTATCAAGGCAATATTTAATTAGTTCTTCATTGTCAAGTCATAAAATGTGTTTTCTGAGACTTACTGATTTCCTATGTCATGTGTATTTTTACAAAAGTTCTTTAAATAACACAAAGTATGCTTGTATCACATTTATGATTTTCATCACATGTGAAGAGTTTTAATGCTTAATATCATGGTATAATTTTTATCCATGTTGGAATGCTTAGTTCATGTTAAAATATGATCCTATTCTTAAAGTGGTAAGGCCAATGAAGTTATGTTATTCAATTTTGACATTTCCTTCTAAATGTAAATAATTGTGCATTAAGAAATATATGTTTGGGGCCAGGCGGTGGCGCTGGAGGTAAGGTGCCTGCCTTGGACAGACGGCGGTTCGATCCCCCGTGCCCCATATGGTCCCCCAGGCCAGGGGCGACTTCTGAGCACATAGCCAGGAGTAACCCCTGAGTATCACTGGGTGTGGCCCAAAAACCAAAAAAAAAAAAGAAATATATGTTTAACAAATATATATTTAATTTATTTAACAAATATATATTCCTAATTGAATCTGGCTCAAGCCATTGGTAAACCAGAATAGGATTTATTGGGCCATACAACTTATGAGCTAGGTCTATTTATAAATATATATATGTATATATATTTATATATAGAGAGAGGTTTATATATCTATATATCTTTAGCAGCTGAATTTTTTGTGTATTTGATAACAGAATAATTTTAGATCTAATAGACATGTCTTCAATAGTTTGGAAAGTATTACAATGATTTGTGGCTTTCCTGAGCTCTTAGTTGACCAAATTCCAGTGGAGTAATCTGATTTTCAACTTAATCCCCAGCTGATGATAACCTTAAGCAATTTCAGAAATGCAGTCTCCTAACTTGTGTTTTTCTGTTTCATAAAAGTTTTTCTGAATGGTGAACATGATTTGAGATCATCATTCATTCATTACTCAGTTCAAAGAATGTCCGTGGAGAGCTCCTTACTTGCACTATCTAAAGTACCTACTTCATGCCATTCTTCAAGCACACCTCTGTGCAAATGTCCTCTTCAAATGCTTTAATAATTCATGAAGTTCGACCTCACAGATACAAATGCTTAGTGTTTCAAAAAAAGTAAAGTGAGAAGATAATAAAGATGTGAGCATTTTAGTAAAGCATTCTTTCATCATTTATCATTGTTTACTAAAAGTAGCAGGTGTATCCTACAACCTGAAATTATATTTGAATTACATTTATTACTGAAAGTGCAGTTATAAAAGTAAAAGTTGCAGACCCCTAGCTATTGGTTAGTAAAATAAATATTGTTGAGATGAGAAATTTACAGGTAAGTTTATAGTGGTAGAAATTTCCATTTATTTAGAGTATTTTTAATCTAAATAATCGTACTCTTTCCAAAAATAAAGGAATGTTTTCTTGCCCCCCCCCCAATTCTATTTTTGTTCACCTGCTTTGAGAAGTCCCTCAAAAATTGAACTACCTGCATTTTTCCCCTACAAATTGCCCTCACACTTTAAGAGGGGAGGTGAAAAAGCAAAGGTAAGGTAAAAGTATCCTCGAGGTATTTAGATGTAGTGGGCAGTATTTAAGAGCCCACACATGAAGCAACTTCTTGTTGGTTCAAAGAATAAGCAAAGTAAATGACTAGCAGATTAAGACCTTTGATGGCAGAACAATGCACGGATGAGTGAGGACATTAGTCTCTGAAAGCCAGCTCACCCCATTACTAGTAATTATAGTTAATCAGCAACAATTGTCTTGACCAAGATACAGATCAACACTGAGCACTAACCTAACAGGACTAATGAGGGTAATGGAGAATGAAGCAAGCCTGATTGAGCTCAGCCAGGCATTGAAGAAGCTGCATGAATGGAGGGTGCATTTCAACCTTAGGCTCAACTCCACCTGTTTAGTCTAGCAGACCCTAAATTTCTGAGTCAACCTGAATCAAGACCACCTTGTCATTCTCAGCACATATTCTTTTCAGGGTTAAAGCATAGATAGGAGAAACATGCACAGCAAGAGCCCTTCTATACATCAGCGCAAACCCAAACTGGATCCTTGTTGCTCCAAATGGGGTTTGAAAGACCAACTGAATTTTCATCCCATGGTATTTGTTGGAAAATGCAGACCCCCAGGTTTTGTACTGCTTGACCAAAGCAGAGTTGAGACCTGGCCAGCACAATGAGGCTGATGCTCTTTGAGGAAAAATACTGTTGTCTCAAATATAGGGTGCCTGTGATTTATGTGTGTCTCACATTTATTTATGTCTCACATAGATATGTGAGCAATGTGAGCAAATGTCTCATATTTGTTCCTTTAAGAGAAGGGAAGCGCTCATAATTTGTACCCCTGTTTAGGATAAAAGCAAGTGTACTTTTGAGAAGGAAAAGCTACTTCCCTGTGTTTCTTTCATCCAAGGTAGCATTAATGCTCACAAAAGAAAGGGCGAAAGGTCTCCTGTGGGCAGGAAGAGCAGGGCTCTGTCAACAGGGCATTCCGTATAAAGTCTTCCTCCAATTAGAAAGCACTTCTGGGGGCTGGAGTGGTGACTCTAGAGGTAAGGCATCTGCCTTGCAAGTGCTAGCCTAGGACGAACAGCGGTCCGATCCCCCCCCCGTCCTATATGACCCCCCCAAGTCAGGAGAGATTTCTGAGCGCATAGCCAGGTGTAAACCCTGAGCGTCACCAGGGGTGCCCCCATTCAAAAAGAAAGCATTTCTGTCCTGCCCTATGGAAACACTTTTCACCATACCAACTCACAAAGATCATTCATGTTTTTTTTGTTTGTTTACAAAGCAATAACTGGAATCATTACTTTTCTTATTAAATGTAGAGAAAACATAGAAAGAAAACTGGTGCCAATGGGACGATTTGGATAATTCAGACCACACAAGTTTTGAGGATGATGAAATCCAAATCCTTGTTCTGTTTAGTCAAAGTTATGGCCAATTCTGATGCTTTAGACACTTATTATCACTAAGTATCACTTTTACTATCACTTTTATTGGAGGGTCAAGTTGCAGACATTGGTACTTTTTGCCTTGTGGATCTCAGGCATTGGAATTTGACATTTAAGTTCATTTTGATGAGGAATAATAAGGAATTAAATGTTTCTGTGAATTAAACTATTAACTGTCTACCAAAAAATAAAGTGAGCTTGCAGTGATAAAATTCTCTACTATGTTCTAGGCACTTTACACTTATCATTATTTATATATGACAAAATAGCAAAGAATGAATTATCCTCATTTTTCCTCTATGGAAAGTGAAGCTAAAAAAATTAAGGAATCTCTACAACATGCTAAGTGGAAGTGACTGAATATAAATCATGCCAGAAACGCCTACAGTGTAACTTCTTCATATTTTTTTTCACTCTCATGTGGCCTGGAGAGTATTACTGGAATCTGTATACCTTAGATTGTACAAGCAGAACCAAAAATGAGTCTAGATGACTTGGTTGCAAACACAACAGTTCCATGTCTGATGTCTATGAAACTTATATTGGAAATGCTAATCTATGTCTCCAGCTTTACATCCTAACATCTATTTTTAATATGCATACATATTTTCAGTTATATGTATATATATATATACACAACTGGAGATTCATACAAATGCCTTTATAATGTAACTGCTTTTCATTCTACCTTCATAGCATTGTTTTCTCTTGAAACTTCATTAACTTTTTTGTACTCAAGGTCAGTTCCCTTGCATGCAAGGTCAAAACCTATTGTGAAAAGTCTCACCTGGTCTTCTCTGTTTTTCTGTAGTGAACTAGGCAAAAAAGTTAACTGATCCTCTGCATATGTTTGACTCCTTTATAGCATTTTAGAGCAGAAAGCTCTCATGGTATGTTTGACTTATGGCCATAGGTCTTTGTTATGGCTTTAATTTCTCAATAAGGTGATTTAAAACATGTATTTGAGATAATCAAATTCCTCCCAAAGCCATTTTACCCTACACTTAAGGAAATATTTAATTATTCTCCATTGTCATTCATTTATCACAAAACATCTTGGTTTAATATTGAGGGCCCTTTTGAATTGGATTACAACTTGGGTTTTTATGCATTTCTCCTGTCAGAAATCTCACATTTGTTTGGGATAATACAAACTTAATTCCTTAAAGAATTTTTACTTTAATTCAACTGCATTTGCTGAGTACCATTTGGGTTGAGGTTCTCAACCAAATGCTGCCACTCACTGTTTTAGCAAGTGGTACTCACTCTTTGCCTCCCTCCTCATTTGACAGTTTTTCTTTCCATAAACAAAGAGAATTTCACAGTCTTTGTAACTCTCTCATCCATCCTATAGTTACTGCTTGGTCAGCCACTGAGGTTATGGTTGCAAACAAGAACAACTCCCTGATAGTGGAAAGATAAATGCAAAGAAAACAAGTTCATATTTCAGACCTTCCCATATACTATGGAAAAATATATACCAATGTGTTAGAGAGTAGCAGCTGAAGGGAAGAAAATAATAATCTGAATAATAAAAGAAATATCCTGGGGGAAGCAGAAAATAGAATAAATAATTCAAAAGTTCTAAGGTATATTGGGTCTGGAGAGATAGTACAGTGGCAAGGCATTTGCCTTGCGTGCAGCTGAACATCAGTTTGAATCCCGGCATCCCATATATTCCCCTGAGTCTGTCAGGAGCGATTTCTGAGTGCAGAACCAAGATTAACTCCTGAGCACTGCTGGGTGTGACCCCAAAACCAAAAAAATTGAAAAAAATATTCTAAGGTATGGTAAACCAAGTCATAGACAATCGAATCTAATTATTCTAGTATTAACAACAGATGGTCATGGATCTCTTCCTAATATGATGACTACTCCTTGGCATCACATTCTCCTATGTTCCATAGCCAAGACGAAGCCTTATCTAATAATTCTCTATGATGATGTCTTGTGTAGACATTCTCAGTAAGATTTAGTCTATTTATTGTATACTAACACAAACAAAACTTTGTAGATATATCTAATAAAGCATTAACATTTTAAAATATGTATTATTTGTTTGACTGTTAGATATAAACTCCTTACAGAAAACAAACAACCAACTCGCACTCTTTTCCTTTTTGGAACACATGGAGCATAAAAATTGTCTTTGCGAGGCCAAAGTGATAGTATGGCAGGTAGGATATTTTCATTGCATGCAGTTGATCCAAGCTCTATCCCCAGCTTCCCACATGGAGTAATTTCTCTGTGCAGAGTCAGGAGTAAGACATAAGCGTAGTGTGGCCTTCCCAAAACAAACAAAAAAGTGAAATGGAAATGGACTTACACAATTTTTTTATAGATCATGCTTTCTAAAATAGGAGAAAAATACAAAAAAAAATAAAATACCGGAAGTAAATACAACAGACAGGACACAGGACTGTGAAGTTAAGGAGATAGAAAATGATTAAGAATAGTATCTGTATTTGTGTTATAAAGTGTCTGAAAAGATAAATAAATCATAGGGGATCCCGCTACTTGAGCTTTACAAGCATGGTAAGAAAATATCAAAATGAGATTACACATGAACATAATTAGCTCAAGATAGTTGTTCATGTAACAGTTGCCTGAGGGCCAACTATGTGGTGAGTTAGAGTTAACATTCCACCCATGAATACTTGACCCACAGTCTACCATGGCTCAGATCACATCCAATTTAGTCATCTCTGAATTTCTATGCAGGAAGAGTGAATCCAGCTACCACTCAACTTTTGAATGGGCATTAATATCATCTCCTGTGAAATTTAAACATGAACTTCTTCTAGAGAGCCTCTGTGAGTCATAGATTCTTTTTGCCCATTGAGCAGAATCGCTAAACAAAGAGCAAGTCTTGTCCTATCCCCCGAGCCTCTCCAATTTGGGCATTAAGGGATTAATGCCATTCGTTCTGATTGGGCTCAAAACTGCAACAGCAAAAAAACAAAAAACAAAACAAAACAAAAAAAAACGCATTTAAAGAAGGAACAAAATCAACAAGGAAAAGAAAGAGACCAATTCTAAATTCTGGAGCTGAGTTTGCTCACACCACTAGGAGCCCATTACATAACCAAGTGAGGGCTGTGGATGTGAACGTGAATGTGTAGAATGAAACTTCTCCAAAGGAAAGTGCAATTTTTTCATGTAAACTTTTTAGAAACAGGGACATTAATCCTGGTGTAGAATAAGAGGAAATTATCCAAAGAAAATAAGGCCATTCACGAGAAAATAATGGAAAAGTGGGGGATTCTAGTCACTTCTCCATGAATTTCCAGACAACCCCAGTTTTGCAGAACCTTTGTATTGAACTCCTGACCCTCCATGCAACACTTGGCCACACCCCCCAAAAAAGTTCTGATTGAGGATTTATGGGTCAACTAGGAAATAACTTAAATTTATTTATTTCTTTGGGGCCTGGGTCCACACCTGTGGTGCTTAGGGGACCACATATGGTGCTGGATCCGAACTAGAATTGACCAGTTTTTTTTTCTTTTGGTTTTGGGGCCACATCCAGTGGCTCTTAGGGGTTCCTCCTGGCTCTGCATGCAGAAATCGCTCCTGCAAGGCTCAGGAGACCATATGGATGCCGGGAATCAAACCCAGATCTGTCCTAGGTCAACCGCATGTAAGGCAAACACCCTACCGGCTGTGCTATATCTGACCCTGGATGTGATCACCTGTAAGTGAAACAAACCCACAAAAAATAGTTGAAATAATTTTTATTTCATTAACTGTTTTTTGGGGGACCAAATCTCATAGTGCTACATAGTGCTTATATGTATGTGATGAGGGTTGTTCCTGTCTCTTGTGAGGTGATAGAGGTAGAACTGGAGAAAAGGCAAGTGCTTTGCCCCTATTTATTGCCAATCTGTCCCTAGAAAATAGTTGAATTTTAAGGTGGATTTTATTAGAAATTAACTGAATTAGCTTTTTACTGGTTTATCATTGGTGTGCAATACTAGAGAGTTTCAAGGGATCAGTTTTAGACTTCTACATTTATATACTTGTCAGTTCTTCCATCACCAAAATGTATTTCTCTCACTCATCCTCTCCTTTTTCTTTGATAACCACTATAAAGTTTCCATAAAATTGAGATAGTTCTTTGATTTCTCTTTGCCACTTGATTTTTATAGCCATTTATATACTTTAACTACTTTTTCTTTTTAGTTTCTTAAGTATTCTCTGAGTGTTTTTTCCCAAGTCTTTCTTAGTTATATTTAAGGTACATAGTGACTGAATTAGGGCAATTCCTACCACCAGTATTTGACCTTCTTCCAACACTGTTCCCAGCATGAGTCCCATACCTCTACTCTTAGACCCCTGGACTGCTAGTGTAACAGGTCCCTTTTGTGTATAGCTTGTTGTAGTTTGGATCTCTTGTTCTAATATTGTTGACTTTTGGTTAGGTATTTAGGTCTGATCATTTTTTATTTCCACTTCAATGCTCATGAGACTGCTTGCCCCTGGTACTACCCACTATTTTTTCTCAATTTGTAGGAAGACATCGAAATATGAAGCAGAATAAGATGATGCATGTTCTATGGTTCTGTTTAAAAATTTTTTAAATAAGTGGTTGGAGCCAGTGTCTAGGAGCTATAAATATAAACTTAAGAAAAGGAAGAAAGGAAAAGAAAAAAAATAGGGACTAGAGCAATGGCACGGAGTGGTAAGGCATCTGGCTTGCTTTTGCTAGCCTAGGATGAACTGGGATTCTATCCCCAGCATTCCATAAGCTCCTCCAAGTCAGGTGTTATTTCTGAGCGAATAGCCAGGAGTAGTCCCTGAGCATCACCAGGTGTGGCCCCCCCGAAAAAAACCAAAACAAATAAAATAAACAATAAAAAAGAAGGGAGATGGTGTGGCAAGGTTTTTTAATTTTATTTTTATTTAGTTTTCATAGGTACAGTAAGAATTGGGTCAATTAGAAAGAAACTCCTCTTGGCCTAAGATATACAGGGTTTCTCTACACTTAAAGCATACAGTCATGGGATCAACTATAGGTCCGAACATGTTCATTGTCGAATCCAGAGTTCTTTTTATGATGCCTGGAAATGTTTTGCTCAATTGTGCTTGTCAAAGTCAGTCCTTTGTAATTGGAGATCTTGGTTTTGCACAGATCCTAGGACAAAGTCTAGAATAGAGTCTTTCTTTATGGTTTCAGATGTTCTGCTCAATCAAGATTGTTATAGTCAGTCTTCTGTATTTAATGATCTTGGATTTTGCACAGATCAAAACATAGTGTCTTCTGATACCATCTCACTGTTAGGTGATGATGTAGGGCAACCTGATCTTAGATCAAGTTGTTGCTGTTTTCTCATTGACAGGATGTCGTATGAACCTACCCTGGGCAATTTGGTACCAGAGCAGTATTAGAGACTCCCCTAGGGGGAATTTACTTCCTGGTGCTGTTGCAGGGAACTGTGTCAGTTCTAAAGCTGGGATCTGGGGTTCAGGATTGGATGGTCGATTTCCCATCACATGAGGTCTAAGTTGAGTCCCCATGACAAATGTTCAGGGTGGAAGGCGACCCTGCATTATAAATTCATGAGTTCTTATCTCTAGAAGATAAGAACTTGTTTCTATACATAAGATTTTCCCATTTTAGTGTGTGTATGCAAAAAAATCATGTCATACTATGTCGTTATTATATTATATTATGTTTCATAAAGTGGAGGTGGTACTTTGATTTTTCTTTGTTACTTGATTTCATTTTTATACTTATTTTATGTAATTTTTGTTAAGACCTATGTGAATTACAAGTCTTTCACAGTTATATTTAAGGTATATAGTGACAGTGAATTAGGGCAATTCCCACCATCAGTGTTGACCTTCCTTCACCCCTGTTCCCAGCATGCATTCCATATATCCACCCTTAGCCCCCTGGACTGCTAGTGTAACAGGTCCCTTTAGCTTTGTCACTTAATTTCTATAGTCATTTGTATTCTTTAACTCCTTTTTTTAACTTTAACTTTAATGACTTTTTCTTTACATAAATATTAGTCTCTCCATTTTTATTCCAACAGGCATATTTTCCTATTCTTTTTTTTTGGGGGGGGGCCACACCCGGTGACGCTCAGGGGTTACTCCTGGCTATTCGCTCAGAAATGGCAGTTGTATTTCATTGGCATATACATTCCACTGAGTATATACAACATATTTGAACTATAGTGTACCAGTGAGATCTTAGTAGCTGCCATCTCGTGATAATTGTGAGTAATGTGAATATGAACTTCAGAATGTAAGTATCCTTTTTTTGACAGCCTATCAAATCCTTTGCATATGTAATTAAAATCGGTGCTACTGGTTCAAATGGTGGTTTGTTTTAATTTAATTTAGGAATCTATCTCAGGTATTTTCTGTGATAGTTTGTAAATTTTGGGTTGTATTTTAGCAGGAGTTGATTGCTATTCTCTTCTGGCATTTCACTAGAAGTCTGTTAAAATTTGAATGATTAATATTTGTCATGCCACACATTTCCCCTAATCATGTTCTTAGATTCTTCTCAAATTTCATTTCTGTTTTGTGTAATTCTCTTTATCTCAGTTCAGAAGTAGGAGGTAGAGTTAAAAAAACAAAAACTGTGACCTATAATATAATAATATATAAAACCTTAATCATGGTTTTCCATGTATGTAATTCCAACACTATCCCCATTACCAAGTGCCCCTACCTCTCTTTCTTCATGGTCCCCAAGAGCCCTCTCACCACCAACTCCCACCAAATTCAGTAGTGTGGTTCAATTTTCTTGATGTACTGTCTTTGGCCCTTTGTTGCTGCTTTTCTGTATCTAAGTCACACACATATGAGAGAGGTAGATTTTGACCCTGGGTATGGGTTGGAGAGTAATGAAACTTATAATTATACCAATATACTTCTGGGCATTTTGAAAAGGAGGAATTATTTCTATCTATAAAAAAGAAATATTGCTTGTAGTTTATTGTGAAATTTTCAAGTTTCACAGCTGAAAAAATGTCAAACTTTATCATTTGATCTTGATTTTATTGAACATACAAGTATCATAAACACCTTTTACATAGTTATAATCAGCTAAATTATTATAGTGATTCACTGCAGGCTGAGAAAAATTAAGAAACTAGCAAAGATTCATTTGATCATTAGGAAATAAGTCTAAAATGTGAGCATCTGATTTTGGTCATCTGATTTCAGTGTACATAGCCAACTAAAATTTGCAATTCCAGTCCAATTGTGACAATTTTGAAAGAAATTTTAAAGAATATAATCATGTCCATAAGTTAGGTAAGAGAGATGTTTTGTTCTATTCAGATTTAGGAAAAATCAGGAAATAGAAATACCTAACAGGTAATGTAATCAGATAGTAAAAATATCAACTAGTACAATTTGTAAGATTTACCTTTTTTGTATTAATATCTAGTGCTATTCAGAGGTTAGTCCTACCTCTGTACTTAAGGAACATTATGGAATATCAAGGAACTAACTGCTAAGGCAAGCACCTTCCCTGCTGTACTGTTTGGCTCACCACATTTTAACTGATCTCTAGATGTAAGTGTGCCAGATATAACTTGGAAATTTTTCAGATATGTTTCAGATACAAAACTGCTCATTTCCTTTTAGATAGTCAAGGTCACCTGTAACACTGGCAAAATGAAACTGGAAAGTAGGCATTACAGATTGTGTTTGTTCATCTTAAGACTTACTTTCAGTTCCCTGCAAAAGCTACACAAATTGCCTGTCCCAGATTTCAGCTATATCTTCCACTCCAATGCTGACTCACTGGTAATGGCACAGCTAGGCTTGTGTAGATAAAGATCTGAAGGCCAGAGCCTGGTGTACACGAATTGCCACTTTCCACTCACATACAAAAGGCGATAGATTAGTGCAGAATACAAATTAGGTTCTGTTAAGCAATCCCAACTTTTCTAAGGAGCCCAATTCTTTTCCTGCCAATTTAATTAGGTTAAGTAAGCACATTCACCTAATTAGAATATAATGC
>PVKC010017568.1:5471-20243 GCA_004027635.1 Crocidura indochinensis | reverse complement strand
AGTAACCCCTGAGCACTGCCGGGTGTGACCCAAAAACAAAAAAAAAAAAAGAAAGAAAAGCAACTTTCTTTTCACTGGGTGACACCCACAGATGAAGAATGGTATTTTGTTTGTAGTTATATCCAGTTATCTTATAAAAATATCAATATATGTCTGTTTGAAAAAATTTTGTCTGTTAAGGTAAGAGTAAAAGTGGCTAAGAATACAGGACTTACTTTTACGTCTATTTTATAAATTTGTTTCCCAACATACCTTTTCTTTTTCTTTTCTTTTTTTTTTTTTTTTTTTTTTTGAGCACTATACTTAATGTTCAAAAGTTATTCCTTCCTAGACCAGTGCTTGGGAATTGTTCCTCGGCCTTGTGTGTGAGGAACTATCTGCGATGCCTTGGACTGAACTCTAGTTGACCACATTTAAGACTATTGTACTATTTTTCTCCTCTACCCCCCAGCATACTTTAGACTAGGATTGCTACTTGTAATTTAGTGTCTCCAGAAAGGAGATATTTGACACCCTACAGGGGATATTATTTGCCAGGCATTCACTTGGATAATATATAAAATTATCTCATATGGAACTATGAGTATCTATCTTATTTTCAGCTTTGTATTTACAAAATTTTGTTCCAATGCTGCTTAACCTGGGATTTATCAATGAAGAGTTAATATGATGATGGGAGGGGGCCAACTTTTATTAAGCAGCTAACTGGGAAGTCTGACTTACTAAAGAACTATCTGGATGTAACAAAAGAAGTTCATGGGAAAAGGAAGGAGCTGTCTGTTTTTAAGGCCACACATCATGATCCACAGAGGATACTTCTGATTCTGTGCTTAGTCACTCTTGGTGGTACTTGGGGTACTGGGAGCTACTGGAGAGCAAACCTATTTTTAGAATGGACATGTTTCAGAGAGATCAATACCAGGTAGTCAATGAATTTTCTTGTGGTCTGATCATCTAACACACACTAATATGTCTGTTCTGTAAAGCTAAAGATTCTCAATTAAGAATTCTGCTTATAGGGGCCAGAGAGATAACATGGAGGTAAGAGCTTGCCTTGCATGCAGAAGGATGGTGATTCAAATCCTGGCATCCCATATGGTCCCCCGAGCCTGCCAGGAGCGATTTCTGAGCAGAGAGCCAGGAGTAACCCCAGAGCACTGCCTGGTGTGACATTTAAAAAAAAGGAAAAATGAAAAGAAAAAAAATAATTCTGACGATATACTATCTTGTATAAGTTCTTTGGGAAAGGATGGAAAAGAGAATAGAACACTTTATATTCTCAACAGCATATGTCCAAAGGAGTTTGCAAGAATTAGTTTTTAGTCAGTTTTATTCTCACTAGCCCAACTTCATTAGCCAGAAATTGTTATATTTTAGCCTTAAATCTTATGAAAGTTAAAGAAGTAACTGGCCACATTTCCAATTCTTTCTCTTCATTAATCTGAGGTTTCAGCTTTTCTACCCAGTTTAATTTCTTATCAATTCTCTATTTTCTGTTTTTTTTTTAATCTTGAAATAGTCACCTATCTTAAATAGTCACCTATCTATCCTGGTATCATTCGCCTATTTTACATTTAATTATTTAATTATTCTTTTAGTATACTTTGTGGGGGGAAAACATAGATAAGCATATGTAAATGAATGTCTTTGTATAAATGCTAAAGAATTGTAAAGAAGCAGTGAGTACGTTTGAAGAATTTGAGACACTAGGAGTAAAGAATAATATAATTCCAAAATGCTGTTTAAGGGGCTGGAGCAGTGGCACAAGTGGTAAGGAGTCTGCCTTGCCTGTGCTAGCATAGGATGGACTGCAGTTTGGTCCTCAAGCGACCCATATGGTCCTCCAAGCCATAGATAGAGGATTTGCTCCAATCCAGGAGCAATTTCTGAATGCATGGCCATTAATAACCGCTGAGCATCACAGAGTGTGCCCCCCCAAAAAAATGCTGTTTAAATAAAAGCTTAGGCTTAAATGATATATGAGAATAGTAATGAAAAATAAGAAGAATGAAAAAAAAAGGATAGAAATTTGGGGCTAGGATCAGAATCTTTAGTATAATTAAATGGGCCTAATAGATGAAGATACCAACAATCTATAATTAATATGGAAGATGAGAGTGAGATTAAATAAATAAAATAGTATCTTAATAATAATCTTAATGAACTGTTTAGGTTTGTTTTTTACACATGATAAATCTACTTTAAAAATCTGTAATATGATCTAGACCAGAGGGTGGAAAGCATGTTTTGTTCATTTTTTTATTTCTACTGCCTAGCAGAGTGCCTGTAACATAATTTAATTGTGCTTGCTTCAAGGCCTTAATGCCTTCTTGATTTAATATAATTGAGGGTCATAATATCAATTTACTAGTTTTAATTCAGAAATTTGTAAAATAGGAAGCTGGCATCTGCAGAGTTATTATACAGCTTATTAAAACACAACACAAACACACTAAACCTATGATCTGAAAAAATGATGATGTTTACATGAGCCTTGCATTTGCAGAACATTTTCTATTGCACTTCTGAAAGTGCTCAAAACTATGCTTTGTTTGATAATTGCAGCCAGGATCTGAGGTAGAATCAATTATCTTGTATTAAAGTAAGTAAACCAATTGTTGTACATTTTTAAACAAAACCAATAACTCAGGTATATTAATATTATCATGGACATACCTATTAAGCACATATGCACAAAGAGTGCATATGTGAGACATCTGTTATTACAGAACATATTTTGTTTTTTAATATTATTGTGAGCAGTGTATGGTGTATCTCTAGTAGAGTTTATACTTTTATAAATTAGTGGTAATTCTATATACACAAACACACCAAAAATAATAAATTAGTAGCATTTTAAATTATCATAAGATTATGGAGAAAAATTAAAAAGAAAACTTAAAGTTCTTGAGTAAAACCTGTACGTATTAAAGGAATCTAGAGATTCAATGACAAGTTCTATTCTATTTTGAGGACAACAAAGATGTCTGTAAATAGACATGTTTTTAATTTATAAGATATTCCTCAATTTGTACCATTATATTTTCTAAAATCTGCAAATATTCATTCAAACATATACCTTTATATGCTCTTAGGGTTTCATATATTTAGCCCTTTCACCAGCTTAATATAAACAATTATAATTTTATAGTTTATTCATTTTTTATTATTTGCTTCTTTAGGTTGAAAACATAAGGATATCTTTGTGCTAAATGTTTCTCTTTAGTACATGAGGGAGATGATCACAAATATGACAAGTATCTATAGATTATAGAAAAAATAATGCATTTAATAATTTCTGCTAAATTAGTTTACAGGTTTGAAAAAATCAAATAATGAATACAAAAATTGACTAACAAAGATTATTCTAGTGCCATAAACATTTATTAAGAAAAGACAATGATGACCTAAACATGTATGTACACTGAAAGTATGAGTTTATGCTTATTGTATTACCAAGTTAAGATCTGAATTATCTCCTATTTTATCAGATAAAATTTAAGGCAACATCATATAAAGAAATAGTAACAGAATTGGTACGGATCAACATAATATATGATAAATAATTATTGGAAGCAAGGCAAAGTACTAAGTGTGGTGAAAATTATATCAAATGTCATGTTTAGAAAGTTAGATATATTCTAAAGGAAAATGCCAATTAGAAGGACTGTGATTAACACCATCATTAATACCTACAGATAGGAATTTTCAAAGAATAGAGCTAATGAGAAAATTGTTTTGAAGACAGGAAAACAAAAACAATTTAATCTCTAAGATATACTTTGCCCAGGGGGGCAAAGAAGGAGTGATACACTGGGGACAAGGGTGAAGGGAGGACAACATTGGTGGTGAGAATGCCCCTGATTCAATGTCACCATGTACCTAAAATACTAAAGTGAATGAATTGTCAAAATAAAAATTTTTTTTTTTTTTTTTTTTGGTTTTTGGGCCACACCCAGTGACGCTCAGGGGTTACTCCTGGCTATTCGCTCAGAAGTCGCTCCTGGCAGGCACGGGGGACCATAGGGGAACCGGGGGATCGAACCGTGGTCCGTCCCAGGCAAGGCGCAGGCACCTTACCTCCTGCGCCACCTCCCGGCTCCCTAAAAATTATTAATATAAAAAAAAGAAAATGGAAAAAAAAAGAGCATGCCTAGAAGTAAAGGGGAAAAGGTGAGGAATAATGGAAGTCAAATAAAATGAATAGGTTAAAAAATTTGTGATCATAAAGAGGTTATTTTGGAATGAGAAAAAGAATAATTGAAAATATACCAAAGGGCTGGAGAGATAGCATAGTGGTAAGGCATTTGCCTTGCAAGAGGAAGAACAGTGGTTCAAATCCTGGCATCCCATATGGTCTCCCGAGCCTGCCAGGGCGATTTCTGAGGGTAGAGCCAGGAGTAACCCCTGAGTGCTGCCTGGTGTGACCCCCCAAAGAAACAAAAACAAAACAAACAAAAAGAAAATATACCAGAGAAAAATCAATATTAAATGAAGAAGGTAAATTTGCAGTAAAAAAGATGAAAAGATCTATTAAAAATAATAAATATGAGTGAAGAATTCATGATAAAAGTTAGAGTTAATGGTTTAGATATCAGAATGGAGGAACAGAATAAAATGAAGTTCTAGAAAATGCAAAAATGTACATCAAATAATTACAGGAGAAAATAAAAGAGTAAAAAGGCCTTGAAGCAGAAATGATCCCATACAGTTTCTGTGAAGCTATTGACACCAAAAGCAGACAGAGACATTAACAAAAAAAAGAGAGTTATGTTAATATATTAATTAACACAGATGAAAAATCTTGAACAAAATACTAGCATATAGAATCCAACAATTCATCAAAAAGTTTATACACCATTATCAAGTAGTATACATCCTAGATATGTAAGGCTGGCTTAACATACACAAGTCAAACAACATAATATACAATATCTATAAAGTAAAAACCATAAGACATATAAATAGATGCAGAGAAAGCCTTTGACAAGTTCCAGAATTCATTCATATAAAGTAAAAATTCAACAAGATGAGAATTCAATGAATTTTCCCAAATGTAATTAAAGCCATTTACCACAAACTTTTCTTCTTCTTCTTTTTCTCTTTCTTTTTCTTCTTCTTCTTTTTCTTCTTCTTTTTTTTTCTTCTTCTTCTTCTTCTTCTTCTTCTTCTTCTTCTTCTTCTTCTTCTTCTTCTTCTTCTTCTTCTTCCTTTTCTTCTTCTTCTTTCTTCTTCTTTCTTCTTCTTTCTTCTTCTTCTTCTTCTACTTCTTTTCTCCTTTTTCTTCTTCTTTTCTCCTTTCTTCTTCTTCTACTGCTTTTCTACTTTCTTCTTCTTTTCTCCTTTCTTATCCTCCTCCTCCTCTTTCTTCTTCTATTTTTCTTCTGTTTCTTTTCTTATTTGGCACTGTGGATTAAACTACTGTTAATTAAGGGTTGCTGTGCATATCACTTTCTTCCCTTTTCACACTCAGTACTTCTACATAATGATTAGTTTCAACTATCATTGTCATAGTGAACTCTTCTCTATACAACTGCATTCACGACTCTTTGTGGCAAGCTTCCTACAATGGATTGGTCATCCTGACACTAATTGCTATAGTCACTGAAAATTATTTCTGTCTTTTATTTTTCTCAAATCCCTTAAGAGATAAAATTATTTTATGTCTATACCTCTCCCTATGACTCATTTAATTGAGCATAAAACTTTTCATGTTTTATGTATTCATGTATAAGCAAATTATTAACATCATTTTTAAACAGCTGCATAAGTATTCCATTGTTTAGATATACCACAGTTTATTTAACCACTCTCTTATTATTGGGCACTTGGGTTATATCCAGACTCTAGCTATTTTATATAATGCTGTAATGAACAAGTGAATGCAGAAGACATTTCTGTATCTTTCTTTTCGTGGGAGGGGTGTTCCTACAGTATAGCCCTAAGAATAGTATAGCTGAATCATATAGAAGCACAATTTCTATGTTTTTTTAAGAAATGGAATAATACTTTATTTAGAAATTCCTAACGACTCTACAAAAAGTTCCTAAAATTATATATTTTATAGTAAAGTGACAGACTATAAGATTAATGCACCAAATCCATGTATTTTCTATATAAAAATAATGAGGAAAAATATATGATAAAAAATCTCATTTACAACTGTGCCTCAGAATATGAAGTTTCTTGGAATCAACTGAACTAAAGATGAAAAACACCTATATTAAAAATTGCAAGAATTAATATGGGAAAACATATCCTGCTCAAGGTTTGGGATCATTAACATTTTTAAATGCAGTATTTCCAAAGCATTGTTCAGATTTAATATATCCCCTACATGGATACCAAGACAAGTTTTCAAATTAGAGCAAACCATTCAAATTTCGTATGGAAAAATACACTGCCACAAACAGCTAAAGAAATCCTTGGGGAATAAAAAAAGATGTAGAAATTACTTTTCCTAAATTTTATCTTTACTACAAAGTAGTAGTCATTAAAACAGCATGTATTAGAATATAGACAGACCTTAAGATCAATGGAATTTATCTGAATATCCTGAGACTGATCTTCAGGTATCTGAGCAATTATACTTTGATAAATTAGCAATAAGTATGAAGTGGAACAAAAAGTCGCTTCATTTTAGTACAACAGGACAGCTATATTCAAAAATTGTACTCAGACCTCTCTTTAACAATATATACAAAGTAAAGTCAAAATAGAATAAAGACATTGATATCAGAGCAACTATAAGGTACACTTAGGAAAATTTAGGCAAAACACTCCATGAAACTGAAGCTAAAGCATCTTCATGTATGAAATAACACTGACAAAGCAAGTGGATGCAGAGATAAACAAACAGGACTATATTAAATTAAGAAGTGCCTGCACCTCACAGACATCAGTATCTAGGAATCAAAGACTGCTTTGAAATGGGAAAAACTACCCCTCATCTGATAAGGGGTTTATATCTATTATAGATAAGTCACTAATAAATTTAAAAGAAAATAATCTAATGCCATCGAAAATGAGATGCCAAAAATGAGAAGAGATCAAAAGGGGGCTGGAGTGATGGCATGGAGGTATGGTGTTTGCCTTGCATGCAGAAGGATGGTGGTTTGAATCTTGGCATCCCATATGGTCCCTGGAGGCTGTCAGGAGTGATTTCTGAGTGTAGAGCCAGGAGTAAACACTGAGCGCTGCCGGGTGTGACCCAAAAAACCAAAGTAAATAAATAAATAGTTCAACAAACATTTCCTCAGACAAAAGGTACATAAAATAATAACCCTCAACATCACACAATGACTATACCATTGAGACTATTATATAGTGAATTACAGTAGAAAGAAAAGATTCAACTGGAGGAATATAATATAATATGGGACAATATGAATAAATTTGAAAGTTAAATTCTGGGCAATTTTTATAGAAGCTAATCAGTATTTTTAAATGATTCTTTTCCTTGAAAATGTAATAAATGTACATGCGATCTAATAAACTAAAATTATGCTTCAAAAGTGTGAACATCCATTATGTAATTCATTTTACATAAAACTTACCCTCCATTCATAAGTCTCACCTGTATTTAAACATTTATTCAATATTAAAGTAGAAAGATAAAAATATATAAAATGACCAAAAAATGCTATGTGTGTATATGTATATATGTATATTTGTCTATGCAGTACTCAATTCACTACTCCCATTATAGCTATTAGGGGAACTCAATGTAGAGACCACCTCACAGTGTGAAAAAATTATGATTAACGATGGAGAATGCTTTGAAACCTAAGGTTATTCATGATTGCTAAACAATAGTAACTACAGGGAATAGCAGGATAATTATGCCATGCTTACTTAAGACTAAAAAACAAAAGACAACTCTGACCATTGTTTCTATTATATTTCTGAGGAAAAATTTAAAAATGCCTTTCAAAAGTTATTAGGGACTTCAGCATCTCATGTTCAACACAAATTCTATAGTTTATTAGATACATGCTTCTAAAATCAACATTTTCTCCAGCTGAGATCCACCTAGCTTTTCTAAATCCGCATTTCCCATTTTACAAGTGATAAATAAATTCTATTTGGAAAGATGCTTATAGGTGCTTAAATTATAGATGTATGATTTCCTTTCTGGTTTCTAAGGTGGTTTACACATGCTTTGTGCTTCAAATCAAACTGAACTGCTAAATAAAAATAAAATTTTGAATAATTTTCCAACATGTATAGAAATGCATGTTCATAAGGCTAATGCCCTTTGTCTTGCTATGCAATTCTATTTCCAATCCATTTTCACTGACTTTTTAATTTGGTCTTCAGTAATATGTAGCAATCTCATCAGAAAATACATTTAGCACTAAGGCTAAATTATAGGGCTGAATTTCATTTTCTTTGGCATTTTAAGGTATTCTAAGTAAACTGATAGTTAATGCTTTGGGGACTATAGATCTCCTTATCAGTGTTTAGCTCACTGCTCAGTTTCAAATTATTTTTTTAAATGCTTAGTTGGTGAGAATAATATTGAGACTAAAAACATTAAGTGTGACTCAGCTAAGAGCTCTAGCATATATTTTAAATGAGTGTGTTCAGTATTATCACCCTTAATTCAATTCTCTTACAAATACATTGTGTGATGGCAAATTTTTCAAATAAATAGGAACCAGAGTGGGGAATTAGCTGATACTAAGTGAATAGCTATTTTATAGATTTTGTTGTTGCTGTTGTTTAAATGAACTCTTGAGAATGATTATAGATGATTCTTGGAAAAGAAGAGGCATGATTTGAAAATCTATATTACACACCTCTGGAACAAATTTTTAGTTAAAGAAATTCCTAGGTACTAAATTCAGGTGAATTGTCATAGGCAGAAGGGCAGTAGGACATGAAGATGACATATATACCAAGGGCCAGTCTTTGAAGCCTAAGGCTCCATTTCAAGCTATTTCTTCCTTTTTTAATCTACTTCTGCTTCCACATGAAAGAGGAAACAGACCCTGAAGCCAATATCAGTATCCCAGTTTTGTGTTCAGTAGTTTACATCTTTAAAATGTGTGATCTTTTCACATCTTCTCTAAGATCTCCTGGATGTCTGACCTTTTCACTATTGTGATCTTTCGATATTTTTCATAGGAGATTGTTGTTGACTTGTAATTCACTTTTCCTTTTCTGTTTTTCCATTGACAAAGTCCATGATACGGCTGTAAGTCAACACTAAAAAGTAAAATACATTAAAGTACTTGCATATTAGAAGAATGTAAGATATAAAAATTAATGTTGCTATATAAAAAGTAAACCTATTTAAAACTAGTGAGTGGTAAAATTTCCACCACCACTTTCTTACATATATATTTAATATATGATATATAAAATGTTAGCTGGAAGGTATGGTATGATTAATTATTCCTGTGGTTCTTTTTTATTTTCCACTTTAGCAATTCAAAGTTGTATGCACCTACAGAGAAAGTATGTATGACCAGATCCTCAATTTATACAGATTGCTGTATCAAAATGGTATAATGAGTTTCAAAGTAAGTGATAACCTGGGAATTGGCTGTCTGTTGGGTTTAGGAACTGCTGCAGATATCAATGGATCTAGTGATATCTTTCCAGACTTGGATAATCTAAGAACTCTCCAGGCTTGGATAATCTAAGAAGAATGATGGGTTACATTTTTTCCCTTAAGGGTAAGTTGGTTTGGCCTCAAGAGTAGACCTGTTAAGTAAAGAAAAAGCCTTGTGTGTCACTTTCAGGATCGAAAAACACATTTAGGATGGTATGTGCTTGGGTACCATATTATTTCTTTGTCATCTGTAGCTCTTACGTTGCCATAACAACAGAATATGTGTGTATATATGTGTACATATCTGTCCTATGGTCATATAATACTTTCTCCTTCAGTGATTTTTGTCTTTGATCTGAAGAGCTTCTGTTCTCTGAAATTATTCACAATAGGATGTGATAATAGGAACAGATGTAATAATTACAGAAACTTCAGTAGGAAGAAATGCATGTTTTAAATGAAAGCTTTAAGTTCCTTGACTTATGTCCCCAGACTGTTAAAAATGACGATTGTAGTGATCCCTGTCTGTATCTGTCATAATTCCCTTTTCTCCTTATCAGAGATCAGCCAAAGATACAAAGGTTATGCCTTTCTTGATTAATCCATGTGACAGGGGCAAATTGCCTGTTTTCTTTTGTTCTTTCTTTTTTTTTTCATAAAGAGTGCCAGAGGCAAGAAACTACTATGCTTCACTAGTGACTCATAAGAAAACTTAATAGAAGGTCTCTAGTGCCCACTGGCCTTCTAGTACCTGATTGATGTAGTACTAAACTTAAATAGGCTACCTTCACTGAAGCAAGCATGTCAGAGCCATGGGAGGGAGTTGAGGGCTAGAATCTCTTGTTCTCTGGCAGTAAGGAAGGTAGGTTTTCCTAATATTTCTCATAGTAGTTTTATTATATTTTTGAAGACATTTGCTATCATTGTTATTTTTGCAGTGAATATGTGTGGGGGAGGGTTCATGGGTTGCTTGAAAATACAGTAAATAGATTAATCATAACTGCAGAGTCCTCAATTTTCTAGAATATAAAGTTCATGTAAAAATGCCCCTTAAGGTTTGTATTAAACAATTTGTTTAAATATTTAGAAGAGTACACAGAAACAACTTTAAAATGCAACAATAATGCTTAGCATTATTTTTGTAGATACAATGAAGGCTCTAAAAGAAACTCTTAGTACTATAGCTGAGATGTTACTATGTACTTAAACCTTAGAAATATAGTTCCTAGGGGCCCAGGAGATAGCATGGAGGTAAGGCGTTTGCCTTTCATGCAAAAGGCCATCGGTTCGAAACCCGGTGCCCCATATGGTCCCCCGTGCCTGCCAGGAGCAATTTCTGAGCATGGAGCCAGGAGTAACCCCTGAGCACTGCCGGGTGTGACCAAAAACCAAAAAAAAAAAAAAAAAAGAAAGAAATATAGTTCCTTGTTTTAATTCAGTGTAACTGAGCTCATTTCACTTGACCACAAACATCACCAACATACATAATTATTTAGAGAAACTGTGCAGTGGATAGGACTTCAAAGCATTTAACATAGTCATAGTGGACTGTGAGTTACTTATTTTAAAATTATTGTGCTAAATAATATGGAAGTTCAAAAATATACATGAATTTTCAGAAAATTTTATACTGTTAATATATGAAATTAATATTTATAGTGTGCTATAAATCTAGATGTACATAGGAATCACTGCAGTGAGTATTAAAAATAAAGGCTCATGATATTCAAACATTGGTTATCTGATTGTCTAAGAAAGGTTGAAATTTGCAAACATGCACTTTAATTTTACAGATTCAATTCTATAATAGTTAAGTTAGGAATTATAATTATATATAGGTCTTATATTATAAACTTAATATCACTTTATTTTAAACATTAACCGATTTTATATTATTTTTCTGCCTTGTAAATATTTTCTGAAAAATGTTTATTCTCTAGGAGGGAGACAATATGATTCCCCCACAAAACAAGATGGTGGAAGAATTATATTAGATTTTTATCATCATTGGAAGATTTGTTAGTAAATTTTTTTCTGAGAAACAAAGATCTATGCTGCTTTGCAAGTTTATCATTATCTTATTCATGTAAGAAGAACTGAATATTATTTTTACACATTTTTTCTTCCTTGAATATCAATTGTTGAAGCATCTTAAGTGTACTATTTTAAAATTTATCTCAACATAATTCAACACTCATATCCATCATTTTAGCTTATTTTCCTTTATGAACCTGTCATTATAATGTTAATTAATTAATGAATTCTGAGAATGGACTATTATGGAACCTTAAATCATTTGGAATATATTCAGTGTTATTACAGCTTTGACAATGAAAAATAAAATTCATGAACTTGAGAAATATACTTCATATTAACTGTTTTAACTATGGTTTTTAAGTATCCATTAGATAAACTTTTACACCTCATTGATTGTTAATATTCATAAATAGATGCTTCACCCAACTTTCAGGTATTCTGAAAAATCTTTATATGTAGATGACAAAGCTGCAGAATGAGTAAATATATTTCTCATGCATTTATTGTGACAAAGGTTTTAAATTTGGTTTACTTGTTGCTTTTTCTCTAATATATTTCTATAAACATTAGCTCTTAGAGACTAATATTTTGAGTTGTGATTAACAGATAAAACTATACCTAAACTGTTTCAGGGACAAGTAAGAGCAGTGTTTTGAAGGAATTTAGACAATGTCTGTTTTGCTTAGAGATTTTTCATCATATTCTGTTTATTTTATATTATGGTTCATGTTTTCTAAGCTACTTGAAAAAGGTATTGCTTTTTACATAAGCTATACTCCAAGTAAAATTAATTATTTCAGGTTAGTCCCTCTAGTAATTTGTGCTCTTTTATGCATCCTTATGTTTTTAAATATTTGTGATGGCTTGTCCTCAGTTCTCTTGATTGAATCACAGTTCTCTTAATTGAATCAGTTAAATTTAAAGTTCTAGTTTTTAAAATTGAATTAATATTCTTCTTTTGAAATATCAGAAACTAATTAAATAAACATACTACTGTATGAGAATTATTACAGTGGTTAGATGCACATCTAACCCATACAATTCCCAAAACTTCATGATATACTGGAGGTTGTGGTCCTGGATTATGTGATAATGTGTACCCATTATCTCCAAGGTAACCTGTGGTACCACAATTTATAACCAGCTTCTTATCCTTCAGACCTGCTTTTAAATTAATGTTCTGGTTTATTATGAATTGCTGGTGGAGAATTGGACCTTCTGAGCACTGCTTGGTTTTCTCTCCAACTAATAAACATATTACCTACTATAATATGTAGTTTCCATTCTACCATCTGAAATAAGAAGTACAAAATATACAAACCCAAAAAACGTGAGTTAGATTTTTACCCTTAGACTTTGAATTTTTAGTCGATCTGGGATGACTTTGAAACAGTGTTTTTGTTTTGTTTTGTTTTGTTTTGTTTTTTACCTTGCAACGCTCAGATGTTAGTCCTGGCTTTGCTCTCAGAAATCGCTCCTGGCTCAGGGGACCACATGGGATGCCAGTGATCAAACTTGTATCAGTCCTGAACCAGCCACCTGCAAAGTAAATGCCCTAGCACAGTGGTACCACTCTGGCCCCTAGAGCACTTTCATAATCATTCAAAGCCTCTTTTTCTTCATATGCAAATGAGAGTGAAGGTACCCTTCTGATTAACATCATTAATAGTATTTTAGAATAAGGCAGTTTATGTAAAGATTCTTTAATGTTGTATTGTAGTGTTATGTGCAAATTTATGTTTGAAATAACTGTTTACTTGTTCAGTTATAAAATGGAAGAGTAAAAGAATTCCTAAAATTGGTATCATGATTTTTATTTGCCTTCCTGAACTATACACAATAAAGTTTAACAGAAGTGTTGTGAGTATTAACCCAAATAATAGCCTATAATTGGATATTATCTCTTCACTTCCTAAAATTCATTTGTAATTCAAATTCACTAAACTGAAGCATTTAGAATTATACAAAAGAAATGTTTGACAAAAAACACACAAAAAAAACACTTCACTGATTCCATAGGAATCATAATATCCTGATAAAATATATATTTGTATAAATGTATTTTATTATCTCTATATTATATGTAAAACTCTTAAAATACTAGTAAATATATTCAATTTGATTGACTACATTTCTGAAGTTTAACATTGTTAATACTGAATAAATATTTGCAGAATTAAAAGAATTAATGATGAATATTCAATTGATTCTAATTTTATAATTTTATGTATACTAGACACACATATTTGTATTTAAATGTTTCTTGAATAAAACAGATATATACATTTTTATAATTCTTAAAGTTAAACAAATTATACAATCAATAATAAAATGTTAAAATTCAACATTTCATCATTTATTTTAGAATAAAAATAATATACTCTTAACATTAGTGTTATTATATTGATTGTTGTAATAAAATATAGTTTATTCCTAGCTCAGAGAAATTTTTAGATTTAAATTGTGAACCACCACTCAGGTCTAATAATATTATTCATATATTAATTTATGCTGTGCCTCAATCTGTGTAATATCTCTCCAACCCCATAGCTACATGTAAATAATAACTCATTACACTCACTCTGCCAGAATTCACATTTTTTAACTTCAAAAATAAAAAAATGCTATGTGATTTCAGTTTGCAGATACAAATATATTTCAGGCTCCTATGGAATACTTTCCCAGCCATCTTTTCTCTTTTTCTTGGTCCTATTCATTCTCCCCAAAAGAATACATGAAAGGAGTTATTAGGGATCAGAGGATATAAGCATCAAAACTAGGAAGTTCTAGGTATGATCCCTGAAAATACAATTTTCCCCAGATAAACTTCAGGATGAGGCGCAGTAAGAGTCACAAATCCAAAGATGGATAATTCTTTGAATAAAATAGAGACCGAATTCATCACTTTTTTTTTTGTTAGAAACCTCCAGATGGCAGCAATCCTAAAAGTGAATTTTTTCTTCTCAAACCCAGAGCTTCCTCTAGAGGAAGATAACAATTTTGTTAATTAAATAAAGAGTTTTCAGCAATTAGTTGTATTTTGGAACTGAAAAACATAGTGAGTTTAAGTATTCCTTTCCTTTCTTCCCCCTTCCTTTCCCTTCCTTTCCCTTCCCTTCCCTTCCCTTCCCTTCCCTTCCCTTCCCTTCCCTTCCCTTCCCTTCCCTTCCCTTCCC
>PVKC010017567.1:0-20134 GCA_004027635.1 Crocidura indochinensis | reverse complement strand
TTTTCTGTCCACAGGCGTTCTTAGATACAAAGCGTGGACAAACTAAGATTGCATCTCGGGGTTCAATCACACGAGATACCATACCCAGATTGCATTACGAGAATGTCCCGATAAAACTCTTTAACATACCTTTTATCTCTAGGTTATACCTTCATGTAGGACCTGAAGCGCGAGACCACCCAGACCACCAAAGCAGCAACTGTGACCTACAGACTTATACTACAGGCCCTACTCATTGAACACATTCAAACAAACTAGCATTCCCTCTCTTTTCTCTACTCCTCTCACTACTGTTTTTTCTCTTTTTCTTCTTCTTTTTATCTCCTTTTCTTTTTAATTTATTTTCTCTTTTCTTTCCTGCCCCTTCCATATACTTTCCACTTTCCCATCTTTGAAAATCCGACCACCCCTTCACCCCTCAATCCCATCCAGATTCCCCACCTTATTAAAACTATTCACCCTCAGTTCCTAATCCAATAGGCATCAAGAATGACCTTCTACCCCAGCGAACCAGTACCCAGCACCCAAGCGAAGGGACAAAACCAGTCAAACCCACACCTCGCCCGCTACAAGAAAAGGCAACCAACTCTCCTGCTGACTCATGCTGCCTGATCCTCCTTACCAACCCTTTCTAATGTGGACTGTTACTTGAAACCGGACTTAGCTCTACAAGTATCCCCCAATGCATGAACTTTTCCCAAGTCCTCCCTGTCGCAAATCTTTTGCCAGTCTCAAGAAGGTCAGGTTAGGAGATGAAAAGGCGCCCGGGAACCCACACAACACAAGAAAATCTCAAAAGACAAAGGGGAAACCTATACTACCATCATAAGTATAAGACCTGTATTACACTACCTCTTTACGTGCTTTTCCCCAAATGAAAGATACTCTCTTGCATCACCTGGTGGCTTGAATTAATTTTTTCATTTCTTAAAAATCTTTTTTCTTTTTATATATACATGTGAATACATACATTTTTATTTCTATTCTTATATTTTTTTGGGTGTGTGAACCGCTTTTGTTTTCTTTTCTCTCCACTCTCAAATGCACCGACAATATAGTGTAGCACCTTTCCTCCCTGCAAAGGCACACTAAAGGGAAAATCTATAAAAACGAGCTCTTATTTATTAAGTATAAGAACTCATACTTGTTTACAATACAAGGGTATCTCCTACCTTGAAAATATGTGACGTGGACCCAACTTAGAGTACAGGTAATCAGATACCAACCGTCCAGCCTTGAACCCTGGATCACAGACATAGAAACGACATACTTCTTCACAACAGCCACCGGAAACAAATCTCAACCGGGACATCCTTAATAGTGCTCGGACACCAACAAGTGCCAGCCCTATTATGAAATACCCTGACAATGAGGAAAATGGGAACAACTTGACCTAAGAGCAAGTTATCCTACTTCACCAGCTAACGATAAGACAAAATCAGAAGACTTGTCACCCTTTGATCTATCCATATGCCAAGATCATGATTACAGATGACTGGCTGACAGATCCATGGCCAAACTGTATGTATACTGGGACCAATAAAAAAAGCCCTCATCTACGGTGTGAGCTATGACCTACATAACATCTATGGTCCCCTAGTTCCAGAGGTCTGAGAGTATTGCAACAGAAGGGGCTTTCTGGAAACATAAAGAAAGATGCTATCCCAGGCCCCTCCAGAAGATCAGCGCAAAGACCAGGTCTGCCAAACACAGAAGATGGATTAAAACAACACTAAGGGAACAGAACTTCTAGAACCACAAAGAAAAACATAATCAGAAATTCAACTCCTTGACTCGTGTAGATACCAACACCTCTAGATACAGAGGTCTGATTTTATCACCCAGGATGGAGCAGAAATCTTCAATACACCACAAAAGCACCAAGGGGAGAGTAAATGAACCTGAAAGGAGTATATAGTCAATCCTGTGTCAATATACGGCAAGGGTGGAGAAACCCTGTATCTCTTAGGCAAAGGAAATTCCTTTTCGAATGACTCCAATATTTACTGTGCATCTGCAGGAGGGGAAAAAACAAGCACAAAGCAATCTTTTATATTATTATTATTATTATTTACTTATCTATTTTTGTTGATCTCATTGTTGTGGTTTGGGTATTGAAGTGGATGTCTCCATTTACATTTATTTATTTACTTCTTTTCCTATCTTATGTGTTCTGCCACATATTTTATCTCAATACCATGGCCTTTATATGGTGCTTACCTCCCCCACGCCCTTTTTTTTTTTGAACGCTCACTGGATATTTTATTTACCAGTTCTTTATGTACTTCTGTGCTGTTTCACCTTCTTTTCCCCCTCCATCTCTCAAACCAAGGATGAAAGTCTGTAAGGACTCTGCCCATTTCCATTGTATTTGATCCCTTTCTTTTTTTTTTCTTTTTTTCTTTTCTCTCCAGGTTATTACTTTTCTCTTCTTCAAACTAAACCACATAACTTGAACTAACTAGTCCCACCTCCCAATTAGGGGGGAATTAGCAGGGTACCCAGACCAAACAGGTGTAAGACCACTAAGTAGTAAGCTAGGCACAGAGGGGACCACTTACTCTAGCAGTCCTGGGGGTTAGGGAAGAGAATATGGGAAGTAGGACGGGAACAGAGGTGGAGGGAGGACAATTTAGTGATGGGAATTACCCTGACTTTATGTTAATATGTACCAAAAATATGATTGTCCACAATATGTAAGCCACTATGATTAAAATAAAAATTATGTTAAAAAAGAAAAAAATATTCCTGTTGTAATGACAATGTGGGGTGATTTTCCTCAAAAATAAATCAAAAGATTAAAGACAGTATCACATACTTTCATACATATGCACAAGAATATGAAAGTAAAATTGATAAGGAACACAAAACAACTTTTAAATTCTAAAAAAACTAAAATGGTCATCATATACAAAAAGAAATAAATGGAAGAATAAATTGAGTGGCTTATTTTGATACTATATCAGAATTTGGTCATGGTATGGTTGGTTTTATACATAGAGGAGTCAAGCATACTTTCAAATTTTCATACAATCATAAGTCAATAGCAAATAGGTTATACTTGTTGAATAAAAAAGTAACAGTTATTTAAAATAATAATGTATAATAATAAATATTATATTATATATCATATTATATACTGTGTTATTATATTATGTATTATATATAATAATAATTTCAATAATAATACTAGTAATTTGAAAATAATACCTCTTATTCTGACCAAAATTGATGCGTTCTAATTGGAATATGTAGAAGTTTAAATAGCTAATCATTTGTATGGAATGATAAAATCAGTTAAATGTTACATAAATCCATAGTCAAATCTGTTTCTTGAGAGTAGAATATTTAAAATGCAGATGAAATGCATTAATGTAATGAAACATCAATGACAGGCATTTGAACTATTTAATTGTTGGTGCAATGCTGCCCTCTAATGATAGTATTGTGGAACTTGCTTTATTTGATTGTTTATTCCTTAGCCCAAAGCCTTTTAATATTGACTTGTTCTTAAGATTGGTGTTGCATTAGAATCAGTCACTTAAAAAAAACTTAAACAGCTTCTAATTCTGACCTCTATAATTCTTGTTTATTCGCCCATTTCTTAGAACTATTTTTTAGCTACACTGCAGATATATATAATGTTAAGGAATAGATGATCAGTCACCAAAAACTACCCTCATTCTCAGATCATTTTATATAGTAGTATTATTTATTCTTCTACCATTTTTGAAGCATTTTATTGCTCCCTAAATTTTTCTGATTAACTATTAGCCAAAAAGCACTGTAAACAAATATACACATTTAAAGTCTAGTATATTCACAATTTTCTAGTTGGCTCTTCCTTATGTTTCCTCTACAATTTTAGTTCCAGGTCAATTTGCAACCAAACAAGGTAGCTTCATTAGTATGGCTCAAAATTGTGAGAAACAGAAGTCAACCCCATTAAGAAGAAAACTAGGAAGAAAGCATTAAAACGAAAAATAGGTATGGGAAATTTTCTGTGTGAGCACTTATTGGGCCTATCTGTATATGGGTATAAGTGCAGGTTTTGTACTTGTGCATGCATATATATGTGTTTCTGTGTATTTCTCTGTGTGTACCTGTATGTTACATACATACACCAGTTAAATTTAACAATTACAGAATTAGCAAAATTCATCAATTTTTATTAGAAAAAGACTTAAAATGCATTTTGGGCAATGTTTAACACACAGTCGTCATTTAATATACATTGATTACTGCATATAATAAGAGCACAAATGAGTAGTTTTATGTTTTAAGTTAAAATAGGTAATTAAAGGTTTAGCATAGTGGGTATTTGATATTAATTTTAGATAATAATCATGCCAGCATTTTGTTATAATAGTCCACAATTTTTAGAATAAAACATGCATATTTATGAAAAAGCTAATATGTGTGAATTTGCTGGAAAATAATATAATAGTAAATGGGTATATGAGCACTTTGACTTGTCTTGTTGCTAACTTTGATCTTTGATGTTTAATATATGGAAGGGAATATTTTATGAGACACAAGCTTGAAATTATCCATGTTAAAACTTTAAAAATTTTATAACAAAAGATTCTTCCTTATAAAATAAAGATATTGGGAAAGGATGTTTTACGCAAACTACTATAGAAATTGATAACAAAGTAAAAAGGCTAAAAAAAGAAAAGAAAGTGCTTTTAATAGATTGTGTTGAGTCGATGGTATTTCTTTTCTATGGCTTTGCTCTGGAAGTTCATTTAAGTAATGTAAAATCAAGTCTACACAAACTTGTAAAGATGATTTTATTTACAACGAGGAAAGTGTACATTCAGTATTCTTGATGTGGGGCTTGTTGAAAAGGAAAAGAAGTTGAACAAATGTAATTTCTCTGGCACATGGAGCATATTTACTGACTCTTTCTGGGAATACTTGTTTATTCCTAAAACTTAAAAATAAATTATATACATATAATGTAAATATATAACATGATATTGTGAATCAATCTTCATAAAATATATTTTTATATTTCTAGAAATGTAGCCATATATATTTTGTTTATATATTTTTTTCTGCAGAAAGTAAGTCCTGCTTTTTTTTTAAATATATATTCTATTAGAGAAATACTGGTTCTGTGCTCTTGGTCCTAGATACATTAGAGCTGGTGCTCCTTCACAGACTGATTTGTGAACAGCATCCAGAAGAGGGAGCAGTGAGACTCGAAAGAGGATGAAGCATCTTCCACGGTGATTTAATTTAGCACTACTCCTTTAAATGTCTGATCACTTCTCTATTTTACCTCAGAGCTCCCAGTTGGTAAGTAAGCAACCACAAGAAAATTCTGTTTAGTCCTAACTCCAGAGTCAGAGAAAAATCTTCAAATTCTTAACGGTACTGTGGAGCTAGGTAACAGGAATCAGAGGCTCTCTGTGTTTTGGGGTTTTGTTTTTTGCTAGGGTGCTTTTTCAGGTGGTGCTCAGAAGCTACTACTGTCTTGCTCTGGAATTTTGCTGAATTATATCCTTGGCTCCTCTGCTTTGGTAAAATTTTTTGATTCTTCAGCTGTAGAACTTTCTTATTAATGCTTTTTCTTTATTTAATTATCCTATAGTCTTCCTTTCCCAATTTCCATTTCCCCCAAGAATGGTTGGTGACTATCCAGCAAAATTCCAGTTTGGGGATGCTCATTTTAAGTGAGGAAAAGGTCAGGCAGGAGAACAGTCTCAAAGCATGTGGGCCAAGTCACTTCAGGTAAATTCACAGGGCTAAGAAATAAAAGAATATAAAAGAATCCTTGTTTTTTTTTTCTGGAGCAGAGAAGCTATTAGTTCCTACTACTGGTAGTTTGAGTCCTTAGGCGCCTTCCATCCAGCAACCTTCGAAAATGAATCCAGACACAGAAAAAAAGGCTTAAAGGAACTACTGTTAACAGCCGGTCACTTTGGTCTTCCTGCTAACACGCTATAAAAACACACAGCCCATCTCTATAAAAAACAAGAGACTGATACCACCTCAGCAGTTTCAGCAAGAAGAACGACTTAATCCCTCCTAGGCATCTGCTGTCTTCTTTGACCATTCTTCCCTACAGAACCCAGAGAAGAAGAAAAACCCAGATGATTTCCTGTCCTGATCCCTTTGTTGTTCGTACTTAGAGTAATGTAAATTGATCTCCATTGTTTTTGTTCTAGAAAGAATCCTTCACCTCTATTCGGAATATTTAATTTATGTATTAGTGGTTCTCAGGAATTACCTGAAGAGTTTGTAGAACGACATGTGGTTCTAAGTAAGAGGGCAATCTAGCTACTCATGAGACATTGACATCATCTAAGAATCTATTAGAAATGTATTTATTAGAATGACTATTTAAAAGGCCCATGAGATTGAAACTCAATCACAAACAATTTGTAATGGAAAAAAGAAACCCTCAAATGACAGGTGTTTGGTAAGAATAGGTAGAAGAGGCATTGTCGGTGGCAACTTAAATTAAAAGTTAAAAAGTAAAACTACATAGAATCCAGTAGCTTCAATTACTCAAAGAAAATTAAAATACTAATTGTGAAATGTGTGCCTATATATTCATTGTAGTAGGATTTTCAATAGTAGGATATGGCCAGTGACAAATCAATAAAAAGGTCATAGTGAGGTAATATTGAATTTTTATAAAAGGAGAGGGAAATCTTGTCATTTATGACAACATAGACCTTGATGGCTTTATATTAAGTGAAATAAGTCAGACTAGAGAAAGATAAATACCATAAATCTCACTTAAATGTCAAACATTTTTTTTTAATTACAAACTGAGTTCATTGATACAAAACACTGGCATGAAGTACCAGAGTCAGGGGATGAATATCTGGAGAAATGGGTAAGTGGGTCAAAATATTCATAAAATAAAAATGTCATAATGATACAATGACAATAATTCATCATTCTGTATTGTATTTTTGAAAGCTGCTAAACTTGTAAATTTTCAAACACTTCACTGGAGAAAATCTGCAGCATATGTGGTAATAAATGCTAAGTGGCTAAGCATAATAACTATTTCACAAAACAATCACACATTGAAGTAGTACCTTGCACACCTGAAATAAATATATGCCATTTATAGCTCAATTTAAGAACAAAGTGCAAACTGCTACCAATTCTCTTCATCTTCCAAAGATCCTTAATGTTAAAATGATGATGATGACTTGATGATAGTGGTAGTGATGGTGTTAATGGCAACAATAATGAGATCGTTATTATTTAAAAATAGTTACCGAGTTCATGTTTCGTGCTTATAACACTTTAATAAAATATAAATTTATTATCTTTATGCATATATAATATATATAGCTTATATATGCATTTATAAGCTCAAAGATAATAAGTAACTTATAAAATGTTACAGTTATAATATGACTTTATTATTGAAATCAGCCAGTTTTGAAATCTGGGTCTTCTTGACCACTCATTGTTATATAACTGAGATTCTTCACTCCACCACTGACTCTTACAAGGTTCCTTGATCCCTGATTGCTTCTCCAGCTGCACCCATTGCTTCTTCTTTTATTAAAATAATTTTTCAAAGCATTTTATTTTTATTCAATTTAGGTAACATGTATTATTAGTACTTATTATTGTACAGTTTTTTTACTCACCATCATCAAAGTGCCCAAGACCTTATTCCACCAACCTTATATCACTAATTGATCTTTTTCTCTCCCAATTCTTACCCCAGTGCTTAATAAATTTAGTTTTATCCAAGGCTAAGGTTCGTCTTTGTTTAATACTATTTCCTTGTTTTATTACCTTATATACAACAACTGAATGAGATCATCCAGTATATGTTCTTCTCCCTCGTAATTTATCCCTAATCTATCCTTCAGTACCATCCAATTACATCAAGCTGAAAGATTTCATCTTTTCTTATAACTGCTAATATTCCAGGGCTGGAGAAATAGCATGGAGGTAAGGCGTTTGCCTTTCCTGCAGAAGGACAGTGGTTCGAATCCCGGCATCCCATATGGTTCCCTGTGCATTCCAGGGGCGATTTCTGAGCATAGAGCTAGGAGTAACCCCTGAGTGTGCCAGGTGTGATTCAAGAACCAATAACTGCTAGTATTTCAGAACATTACTTTTTTACCTTTCATCTGTAAATGAACATTCAAATTATTTTTATATTTTGGTTACTATACTTAGCATTTCCACTGATTCGCACCCCCTACTCTTACTTTATCTGCAACATTTAACTTTAACATTTAAGTTTGAACACCATGATATATATATATATATATATTTTTTTTTTTTTTTTTTTTTTAAGGAAGGCAGACTGCCACGTGCAGCGCCTCATTTGGATGTGTGTGGAGTCTTGGAAGCTTGACTACCCTACGTTCTCCTACAATGGACCTTGAGATCTTGTTTGGAGGTTCTAGCAGGGGAGCGCAGCTACTCGTATACCCTCTACCGAAGAACAGTCCGTCTCTATTCGGGGAAGGCCGTCCTCTTCGACCGAGCGCGCAGCTTCGGGAGGGACGCACATGGAGTGGTGAGGGAGGAAGGGGACACCCGCCTAGCCAGCCAGATCAGCCGAATCAACCCTGGCGATCAATGGGGTGACAGATGTCGCAGCCAGATCGCCCTCACATCCAACCATGATATCTAATGTAGGCATTCCATCTAGAGTTAGTTTCTCTGGACTTAAGTGAACTAAGAAAAATGGTGTTGGTATTCTCTTAAGGAGATAACTTAAGGAATGCAATTATAAAAAAGAATTCTCTATCTCTAGTGTTTTACTAAAGTATTTAATAGAATTTTTTTCACACTTTGATAAATGGAAATTATCTTATTATATATTATATTAAATGAAGAAAAATTTCTACAATCTATTTTCTGATGTTTTTGTGAAAAAAGATTAATTTCTTGTCTAAAAAAATTACAGATTCTTAGTGTCAGCTGCAATATATTTCTGTTTTTCCCCCCAATGTCTAATAAATCTATTCAATGGATATTTTTGAGTTACTATATATTATTTATAGCTATAGTTTTAGTAAAATATGCATAGTACTTCCTTCTATGGAGTTTTCTTTAATTATAGCATTATGGAAAACTGATGTGGCACATTATGTATAATAGGCAAATTAAAATATCAATTGCAAGTCAAAAATATATGTTTGAAATTCTAAATGCACTATTATGTGCTAAAAAATTAAATTAGCATATAACCCAACCTCTTCTCTATTTCTCTATTCTATTTTTTGTCTTCTTTATTTCCATTTTATCTTTATTTTTCTCCCTCCTTTCCTTCTACCTTCCTTCCTTCCCTTTTTCTTCTTCCTTCCCTGTCTCTCTTCATTCCATATTTCCTCCCTCTTTCCTTTCTTCCTTCCTGTCATTCTTCTTCCCTCTACTTTTTCTTCCTTTCCTTCTTTCTTCCTTCCTTTCTTTTTCTTCCTTCTCTCTTCCCTTCATTTCTTCCTTCTTTCCCCATTCTCTTATTTTATTTATTTTTTTTCTTCCTTCCATACCTACTTTCTTCCTTTTATTTCATTTGCTAATATCTCTTTCTCATTAAATATTTTTTTCATTAACTATATTTGTGAATCCATTCCTATTAGATTTAGGAGATCCCTGTCTTTTTTAGAATTCTGAGTTTAACAAGGAAAGAAGACACTAGTTATTTGATAACTCTTGAGATGGATTAAAAAGAAAGGTGCAAGATGCTATATAGAAATAGAGTTTAAGTAGATCTGACTTAATTTGGCCTAATATATAGAAAATGTAGATCCTGATTATGCTATCAGAAATCTGTGCAACGCATCATTCAATTTATCTCTCGTTTAAATGACAGTTTTATGCATGTGTGTGAGATAGAAAAGAAAGAAAAAAGTAAGAAAGAAAGAAGGAAAGAAAGAAAGAAGGAAGGAAAGAAAGAAAGAAAGGCTGTATTTAATGACCCTTTTGATGTTTCAATGCCCCTTTTGATGTTTCAAGTTGTAACATTTGATATAGGAACATTTTACACCAAAATTAATATAGACTTCTCACTTTAAAAGAAATAAAGGGAAGTTTTTATTCACATATAAAAATGCAATTATCAGGGCCCGAGAGATAGCAGACCTAGATTTGATCCCTGACACTGCATATGGCCCGCTGAATAAGACTTAGAATGATCCCTAAGTGTAGAACCAGAAGTAAGTTCTGAGTACAGCCAATTGCAGCTCCTATACCATACAAATGTATAATTATTGTTGGATGTGCCATGCTTTGGTTACTGGCTGTGAGGAAGATATGAGAACTGAGGCAAAGACCTTGGAAACAGCTCCTCTGGTGTGATGTGGGCCTGGTACATATGGATCCTGAGGCAACAGCCAGGCTGCACTTTTCACAGATATCTGAACCAAACTGTCCCTTGCATAGCCTTCCATATCTGCTTTTTCTCTTCTTGCAGCAGGTAGACATCTGTGTCTTTTTCCTGTTTCTCTATGATCTTTATTGTTAACTCCCCTTTTACCCCTTCTTGCCTTATGACTAGATCATGTAGTTCAGACCTGTGGAGTATATAAGGCAGAAGTATCCCTAATAAATTGCTATTGAACATTAATCAGTGGTCTGTCTCATTTTTCTCAGGCTCCATGCATCAGGTACTCCCTACTACTAGATGGCACAATAATCATAAAACATAATTAAAACAAATATGCATGCTTGTGTATAGAACTCTACAGAATAGTTAGAATCACATTAAAATTAGATAATCTCTCCTTCAGATATAGCAATGCGTTGATGCTACAATTTAATGTAGAACCAATTTACCTTCATCTTTTTCCAAATTAACTATCAAATGAATAATAAAATAGTACAATCTATGGCCATATCAGGGTCTCCTTTTTATCAAGGTTCAAATCCTATTAATTCCTCAATGAACACTATGTTGCTTCATGTTCCTACTGCCTACTGACAATCTTTCAAATTTTATTCTGAATTGTACTTAGCCTTATCAATGTTTTGGATAATAAATTGTTAACTACTCAAAAAATTTAATTTAATGTAAAGTGATAGTTGAATTTAATGTGCCAATTTATCTAGGTTAAGAATTATATTAGGAATGTAATATAAAAATAGTAATTCTTAGCTATGACTAGGGATCACATGGTACTTAATTTAGGGTTTGATAGAGTACATTTTAATGTGCTTTTAGTCATTGATGACCAATATAGTGAATTGAACAATATGAATAAAAAGGCTTATTGTAAAAATAAGTATATCCTACTCATTATTAATGTCTCTTTTGAAAGTTCTGTAAATTGAACTTAATTGAAAAGCTTCAGGCATGGGTGAGTGAGATTACTTATGTTTGAGATCCTTTCATGGTCATCACAAAAGAAGTAGAAAATTATACTGAATACCTGAGTACATGTAATTTTTATAAAGTTTTATAAACTATTATTTAGTTTTACATTTTTACTTGTTATCATAGAAATATTTCACATAAGGTTTTAAATACAAGGTTCTCTGTTCTTATGGCAAACCTTATCAGTATTGCTATTCTGCACAAATCCCATCAGGAGTGCTTTGATCTGAATATTTTCATGGTTCTTAACTGACCTTGAATCCAAGTGGCACACAGGCCTTTCTGCATTAGTGTTTTACTGACCTTTTAGTTAAATTCTCTTCACATCATTTCCACACAGATATCCTAGTGTTTCAATCATAATGAATGACTAGCAAGACTCTGTGTGATCCATTAATTTCTTTCGTTGCTTGAAATACAATTCTCACTTTTCAAGACTAGATTGTTCTCTGACTTAAATTTCATATCTACACTTTGGAAGGCAGAATAGTTCCTCTTCGAAAAATACCATAATACAATCCTTGGGTTCTGTTGCTACTTGCTCAAAGTAACTTTATAGATGATATTTAAATTACCGAGAGTAAAACAAAAAAAAGCCACATTATTTTATTTGGTCCTCATGCAATCAATCATATGGACTTTTGAAAGAAAGGAACAATCTCTGACTGGAAGAAGAAGATGTCAGAGATGCTGACATTGCAGAGTTAGTGTGACAGTCTTGTTCCACTATTACTAGAAGCATGGTAAGAGTTATGATTAAGCAGTGCTGGTGGGATGTGGAGAAAAAGGAACTCTTATTCACTGCTGATGGGAATGCCAACTAGTCCAACCTTTATGGAAAATGATATGGAGATGCCTCAAAAAACTGGAAATTGAACTCCCATTTGATTCAGCTATACAACTTCTAGGATATACCCTAGAAACACAAAAATACAATGCAAAAATCCCTTCCTCACACCTATATTCATTGCAGCACTATTTACAACAGCCAGACTCTGGAAACAATCAAGATATCCTTTAACAGATGAATGGCTAAAGAAACTGTGGTACATATACACAATGGAATATTATGCTGCCATCAAGAGAGATGAAATCATGAATTTTTTCTTTACATAGATGCACATGCAATCTATTATGCTGAATGAAATAAGCCAGAGGAAGTGATAGACACAGAATAGTCTCACTCATCTATGGGCTATAAGAAAAACAAAAGACAATTTTGCAATAATTCTCAGAGACAAAAGAGATGAAGGCTGGAAGGTCCAGCTCAAAATATGAAGCTCACCACAAAGAGTGGTGATTGTAGTTAGAGAAATAACTACACTGAGAAGTATCATAACAATGTGAATGAATGAGGGAAGTAGAAGGCCTGTCTCGAGTACAAGCAGAGGTGGGCTGGGGAGGAGGGAGATTTGGGACATTGACGATGGGAATGTTGCACTGGTAAGGGAGATGTTTTTATATGACTGAAACTCAACTACAATCATAGCTTAATCAAGGTGTTTAAATAAAGATATTAAAATAAAAAATAAATACAGAACCCCCCCAAAGAAAGAGTTGTGATTAGTGTCCAGGAAAAAAGATTGATAGAAATAAAATGTGAGCCTTAGTCCTACTATTTTAAGATGTTGAATTTGACCAATAAACAAAGCCTAAATGTGATCTATTCCAAGAGACGTGAAAAAGGAATACTATACTGTTGTTGCTTTTATTTTATTCCATGAAACTCTAAACTAAGAACCAGCCAAGTCTAATTATAAATAGTAAGATGAAGATAAATGAATAATGAGCTATTACCAGAACTGCATTTAAAGATACACTTCATAAAGGAAGGTGATCATTCCTGTCCTATGCTAAGAAAAGGTCGTAAATGTAAAGATAAAATAAATTGGTGACAGAATATGATGAATGGTAAATAGTCCTATTTTTATATTGATATAGTAATGTTTTTATTTAAATTAAATAAAAATTAAAATATTTCAGTTAAATTAAATTATCTTCAGTTAATTTATTAAAGGAAAGAGTGTTTTAAGATATGGCCCTAGGTATGGTGTGAGATGAAAAGGAAACCAAGGTAGGATATCTTCCCTCAAAAAATTTAAAATCTTATTGAAAAGATAGCCTCATCAGAAACTAAAATGTTATATAAAGCATGTTAATCAAGGAGTTAATTCTGACAAAAACTTGGGAGAATTTAGAAGTCTCTAGGGGGAATAAGTATTTCAGTTGAGTCGCGAATTAGTGGTTAAAATTGCATTCAGCTGAACAAGTAATGATGGCTATTTTTATATAAAAAGAATAGAGACAATGTAAGAAAGGCATGAAGCGTTTTATGCTAGAGGAGTGGCATCAGGAATAGGATAAAAGGAGAGAAAAAGAAATAAAACTGTCAATGGTTGTTTTCAATATTCTGCTTATAATGCATTATACATTTTTAAATATTTTTAAAAATACATGCTCTTTCATTTTATACCTCTAATCTATGAAATATATAACCCAGCAATCTTTCCCATAATTTTACTAAAGAAATTAAGGCAAATTAAAGAAATTAAATTATCTAAAAAATTTAAAATTAATACAAGCACATTGAATCTTTAAGAATGTCAAAGACTTAAATGCTAACACAACACAAGTGCCACCATTTTACAGAAAAAAAGTAAAACTACTTTTAATTGCCCAACTACACTAAAGTTAGGTCTAAGACACATTATTGAGTCATAATATTTGGGGTTATGTACAACTAGGAATTTTTTATTAGTACCCACTAGGCAAGACAGAAAATTTACCTGGGGAACAGATAAAACAAATCATTTTGGAGAGCAGAAAAAGTTTAAAATAGTTTGCATATCTATGGCATGAAAAATTAAGGAAACAGTTGCACAGAACCGTTTAGCCTGAATAAATATAATCCAGGTTTGCCTTTTCTAAAACTCAAGTGAGTGAACTAATTCATCTCATAAAGATTAATTGACTTAAATCACACATTTCCATTTATCAAGCTAGAATCAGAGAAACTCGTATAATAGTTAAAGAAACAAATAACCCTTTTGTTACATAGATCCCTTGAAGCACTTCAGCAGATATGAAATTCCTTTGTGTGAGAACAAAATTATATAAAGAGCTCAAACACCAGGAAAGCAGGGAGTAAGATTCAATATGAAAGAATGTTTTTGTAGATGAATAGCCAGACATTATAGAAGATTTAAGATGACAGGTTATGAGGCAAGGGATTCGATGTTTCTTTCAATATAGAGCTTTATCATTCCTTTATTAGGTCTTCCTAAGTAATCTCAGGCTTCAGAACAGATACTTGTTCACCTGCTTATTCCAAAAGAATAAGTTAGGCTTAATGTCAGGGTATCCGGAGTTCTTTTCTTATTTTCTTTCTTTCTTCCTTTCGGTTCTTACTTTTTTTGACATCCTATTTTATTAAAGGTCCTATCTAGAAAAAAATCTGATATTGCACTTGAAAATAAACTAGATTTTTAAAGGAAGGAGCTGGAAATTCTTTCACCTGAATAGCATGATTATACAAACTCTAGATGCCTTTACCTCCATTTTCTACTTTAAGGACTTCCTTTCACACAGTAACATAGCCAGTTTGAGATGCTAAGTGTTATTTAACCTTTGGCATTTTCTTATTGGTACTTGATTTTTGCTATAAGTAGGACATTCTTTATTTCTCTCAATGGGAACTGATTTATGCTTACATTCCACCTAATGCAGCAGTAAAAGATATAATAGAAGGGGAGCATGATTGCTATAGTATATTTTTCAGGTACTAAGGTTGAAAAAAAATGGAATAAGGGCCAGGTGGTGGTATCTAATAATTGTGCTAATAGCTTCATCAACAGATGTTTAATGTACTTAGAGTTATTCTCCACATCCTACTGTTGCTAATACATTTCCTCTCATAACTCCTCTCAACACAAAAATTTTGAGAGGAAAGGAAACATTAATAACCCCAAAGTGTTTAATTTTAAAGGATATTTAAATCTTAATACTAGCCATAAGATGACCTATTTGACCACTGAATAGCTTATTGCATGCTCCAATAATTTTGTTGCTATCATTAGTAAAAATTGTTAACCAAGGGAAGACAGGTGAGGGTCAGCTAGGCATTGTCCTGGTTTTCTGTTTAAACTTTTCAGTTCTATCAAGTTATATAACAAGGAAGAGTCACATAATTCTACAGAGTCATAAGTCAACCTCAGACAGTCATTATTTTTCTTTTTAAAATGTTTTTACTAGGGGCCGAAGCGGTGGAGCTAGAGGTAAGGCCTGGCAAGTGCAAGCCCAGGACGAATTGCATTTTGATCCCCCCGGGCATCCCATATGGTTCCCCCAAGCCAAGAGTGATTTATGTGTGCATAGCTAGGAGTAACCCCTGAGCATCAAACGAGTGTGGTCCCCCCAAAAAACAAAAAACAAAAACAAAAATTCTTTTACTAAAGGAATAAAATAATGAAGAAGCAACTTCCATCTGAGTAGCATCTTCTCAATGAACATTTCAGGAGATTTATTACATTATATCAGGGTCCAGGTGACTAGATTCAGAGAAGAGGTGCCTGAGAGAAAAGTCCACTTGAGAGAAGAGTTTCTGTGAGAGTAGAAAACAGACAGGATGAGACAAGGTTGTGGTTGTGGTTGCGGTCATCTCAGAGTTCCCAAATTCTCAAGGGGATAAATAAAAGTGGGCCTATCATAGGATAGACTTTTATCCAGCCAGCACCTTAGATAGTGCTCTTTTCTACCTATTGTTCTTATTTTCTCATTTTAATTCTTTTATCTCTTCTCTCCACTTATCATATTATCAATATTTAATACCTTTAGTATTTTGGAACAGAGGCAGAAACTCAAAAAGTGAAAAAGTTCATGGCATTCATGATCAATCTTGAGATTTTGCTTTCTCAGTGTTTAGTGATGTCCAACACCCATTCTTGATAAAAAAAAAAAACTCTCAGCAAGATGGGAATGAAAGGAACCTTTCTCAATATAGTTAAGACCATCTGCCACAAGCCAATGGCAAATATTAACCTCAATGGAAAAAAATTAAAATCCTTTCCTCTAAATTCTGGTACAAGACAAGGCTGTCCTCTCTCACCACTACTATTCAGCATAGGACTGGAAGGATTTGCTATAGTGATTAGGCAAGAAAAAGATATAGAGGGAATCCAGATAAGAAAGGAAGAAGTCAAGCTCTCACTTTTCGTAGATGACATGATATTCTACTTAAAAACCCTAAAGACTCTACCAAAAAGCTTCTAGAAACAATAAATTCATATAGCAAGGTGGCAGCCTACAAAATTAACACACAAAAACCAATGGCCTTTTTATACACCAATAATATTAGGGTAGAAATGGACATTAAGAAAACAACACCAGTGACCCAGAAGATAGCAAGGAGGTAAGGCGCTTGCCTTTCATGCAAAAAGGTCATCGGTTCGAATCCTGTTGGCCCATATGGTCCCCGTGCCTGCCAGGAGCAACTTCTGAGCATGTAGCTTGGAGTAACCTCTGAGCACTGCCGGGTGTGACCCAAAAACCACACACACACACACACACACACACACACACAAAAAGAAAACCACTCCATTCACATTAGTGTCACACAGACTCAAATATCTGGGAGTCAACTTGACCAAAGACATGAAGGACTTACAAAAGAAAACTATAAAATCCTGCTCCAAAAAATATAAGAGAGGACATGCAGAAAGGGAAACACATATCCTGCTCATGAATTGACAGCATTAACATCATTAAAATGGCAATTCTCCCCAAAACATTGAACAGATTTAATGAAATCCCTCTAAAGGTACCCTGACATTCTTCAAAGAAGTGGGTCAAACACTTCTGAAATCCATCTGGAACAATAAACACCCACAATTAGCTAAAGCACTCCTTGGGAAAAGGAATACGGGAGGCATTACTTTCCCCAATTTTAAACTGTATTACAATAGTTATCAAAACAGCATTGTATTGGAATAAAGACAGACCCTCAGATCAGTGGAATAGGCTTGAGTACTCAGAGAATGTTCCCCAGACATGCAATCAGCTATTTTTTTGATAAAGGAGCAAGAAATCCTAAATGGAGCAAGGAAAGTCTCTTTAATAAGTGGTGCTGGCACAAGTGGATGGACACTTGCAAAAAAGCAAACTCAGACCCCCAGCTAATACCATGTACAAAGGTAAAATTCAAATGGATTAAAGACCTTGATGTCAGACCTGAAACCATAAGATACATAGAACAACACATAGGCAAAACACTCCAGGACATTGAGACTACAAGTATATTCAAGGAGGAAAATGCATTCTCCAATCAGGTAAAAGCAGATATTAACAGATGGGAATATATTAAGCTGAGAAGCTTCTGAACCTGTAAGGAAATAGTGCCCAGGGTACAAGAGCCACCCATTGAGTGGGAGAAACTATTCATCCAATACCCTTCAGATAAGGGGCTAATATCCAAAATATACAAGACACTGATGGAACTTTATAAGACAAAAATATCTGATCTCATCAAAAAATTGGGAGAAGGAATGAACAGACGCTTTGACAAAGAAGAAATACAAATGGCCCAAAGATCATTGAAAAAATGCTCCAAATCACTAATCATCATGGAGATGCAAATCAAAATAACTATGAGTTACCACCTCATGCCACAAACATTGGCACACATAACAAAGAATGAGAACCAGCAGTGCTGGCCGGGATGTGGAGAGAAAGGAACTCTTATCCACTGCTGGTGGGAATGCCATCTAATTCAACCTTTACGGAAAGCAATATGGAGATTCCTCCAAGAGTTGGAAATTGAGCTTCCATACGATCCAGCTATACCACTCCTAGGGATATTCTGTAGGAACACAAAAATACAATGCAAATTCTCTTCCTCACACCTATATTCATTGCAGCACTATTTACAATAACCAGACTCTGGAAACAACCAAGATGTTCTTCAATAGATGAATGGCTAAAGAAACTGTGGTACACATACACAATGAAATATTATGCAACCGTCACGAGAGATGAAGTCATAAAATTTTCCTATACATGGATGCACATGGAATCTATTATGCTGAGTGAAATAAGTCAGAGGGAGAGATAGACATAGAATAGTCTCACTCGGGGGGCGGGTGGTGGCGCTGGAGGTAAGGTGCCTGTCTTGCCTGCACTAACCTAGGACAGACTGTGGTTTGATCCCCTGGTTCCCAAATGGTCCCCGGTGCCTGCCAGGAGTGACTTCTGAGCAAATAGCCAGGAGTGACCCCTGATCATCACCGGGTGTGGCCCAAAAACCAAAAAAAAAAAAAAAGAATAGTCTCACTCATCTATGGGTTTTAAGAAAAACAAAAGACATTTTTTGCAATAATTCTCAGAGATAAAGAGAGGAGGGCTGATAGGTCCAGCTCACGACATGAAGCTCACCACAAGAGTGGTATTGCAGTTAGAGAAGTAACTACACTGAGAACTATCATACAATGTGAATGAATGAGGGAAGTAGAAAGTCTTTCTCAAGTACAAGCAGGGGTGGGGTGGGGAGGAGGGAGATTTGGGACAGTGGTGGTGGGAATGTTGCATTGGTAAAGGGGGGTGTTCTTTACATGACTGAAACCCAATCACTATCTTATTTGTAATCAAAGTGTTTAAATAAAGGTATAAAATTAAATAAATTGATTTTTCTTTCTCATTTGACAAATATTAATCTGTTTTATAACAAGTATCATCAATATATGTTAAATTTATTAGTTTGGTTTCTAAATGAAGATGAAAGAAATGGCATTTTTAAATGACAAGATTTGTTTTGTAATTGTAATCTGTGTTAACTTGGATGTTATCAACAAGGAAAGGATAACTTCATATTTAAAATTAGACTGACATGGAAGCACCATATGGTAGTTGAAAGAACTTTGGAAAGAAAGTTGAAATGTTATCTCTCATTTATTCTTGGTAAGTTATTATCTAGTGGTGAGAGGTGGCATGTCATCCAACCTATATGGTCATCACTGAAATTAGGTCACATCTATTGGCTTTTGTCAATCATAAGAAGTGATTTGACTGTAAGCATTATTTTTTCTCATTTGAGAGAATTTCTACTTTCTGTTTGAATCCAAGAACAAAAGAAAGCATAAAGTAGAAGTCAAATTGAAGGACATGATTCCTTGCTCTAACACACATTAAAATTCTAAAAGAGTTCTGGTTGATGTGAGATGTTATTTGTTTAGTAACATAAACCATTATAATTTAAAAAATTCTTGTGTTATTTAAGTATAATATTGGTGTATCGAGAAGCAAACATGCTTTTGGTCACACCTGAAATTACTCAGGAATTCTCCCAGTTCTGCACTCAGGAATCACTCATAGTGGGCTTGAGGAACCATATAGGATGCAGAAGATAGAAACTGGCCAATAATTTCTAAAGCAAGAACCCTTCCCACTGTATATCACTCTGGGCCCCAGGGAGCAAACATAAGAAGAATAGCATCTTAGACCAACAGAATATACATTTTTCATTGGGATACTTTACAACAGGGGTCTCAAACTCAATTCACCTGGGGGCCGCAGGAGGCAAAGTCGGGGTAATCCTTGAGTGCAAAGTCAGTAGTAAGCCTTGAACATTGGGGAGTGTGACCCAAACAACTAAAACAAGACAAAACAAAAAAGATTCCTTAGGGCAGGGCCACAAAATGTTATACGGAGGGCTGCAAACAGCCCGTGGGCCACGAGTTTGAGACTACTGCTTTACAAAATGAAAAAATATGATCTTTTGTTTTGGAGATAAGGCTATTCCTTGACCAGAGAAGAATATAATGACACCTA
>PVKC010017566.1:9755-20251 GCA_004027635.1 Crocidura indochinensis | reverse complement strand
ATCACTACTGTGATTTCTAAGTGGTTTCTAATGTGCCTTATTATTTCTTCATTAGTTCTGTAGGCCTAGGCCACTTAAGTTTTACATATTTGAATTTCCCAACTTTCCTCTCTAAATTGATTTCTATGTAATTCCATCCTGGTCAGAGAATTTAGTTTGTGTGATTTTAATCTCTTAAAAGTTATTGAGGTTTGGTTTAATGGCCTACCACATGGCCTATTTTTGAGAATGAAAAGTATGTGTAATCAGTCGCTATAGAATGGAATGTTTTCTAAATGTAAAATGTAGTTGGTTTATAGTGTTGTTAAATATCTATTTCCATCTTGATTTTATATTCATAACTAAAAATGGGGGTTTGAAGACTCACTCTGTGTGAGTATAAAATTGAAGGTTGATCATCATTATTTTTATTTATTTTGATCATCATTAGTAGGTTGAAGTAATACTGAGTTTTTGTATGGACATTTCAGGTGTGCATCATTAAAAGTAAATCTGTTGTGGATACTCCCTCATGTTACCACTAACCCCAATTTTGTCTACTACATAGTTGACTCTTTTTACTCACCCTTTCCCCTCCTTCCCTTCTAGTAACCACTAAGTGGCCCTATAGTCTAAAAGTTTATTTTTGCTTTATTCATTTATTTGTTTGGTTTCACTATATACCACACATGAGTGAAAACATATGGTGCTTGTCTTTCTCTGTATGACTTATTTCACTATGTTAATGCCCTATAGGTTCATCCAGTGTATTGCAAATGGCAGAAAAAATTGTTTTGGTATAGATGAAAAGTAGTATCCCATTGTGTATATCTACTGCATCATCTTTAGTCAGTCATATGTCACAGACACTTAGATGGCTTACAGCTTATTGTAAAGAATGTTGTGATAAATTATTATGAGAGCATTTAGCTTAGGAAAAATGCTTCTTAAAATATTTTTGTGGAACCAGAGTTATAGTATAGTGGGTAGGGCACTTGCCTTTCATGCAGCCAACCTGGGTTCAATCCCTGGTAATCCATATGGTTCTTTGAGTCTGCCAGGAGTAATACCTGAGCACAGAGCTAGGAGTAACCTCTGAACACCACCAGGTGTAGTCCAAAAGCCAAAATAAATTTTATTTTTGGTGGCAAATACCCACAAATGAAGTAACTGGGTTATCCAGAGTTTCCATGTTTTATTTTGTCTTGGAGTCAACCTGATTGTGTTCAGGGTTTATTCCTGGCAGGACTCATACTTAGTGCTGGGGACCAGTTCTGGGTTTGTTGCATGCAAGGTGAGCACAATGCTTGCTGTATTATCTCTCCAATCCTCTATTTTTAATTTTTAAAATTTGATTAGGATTTAAAATATTTTAATTAAAGCACCATGATTTGCAAAGTCATTTATATTTGAATTTTAGACATACAGTGTTTCAGTATCAATTCCATCACTAGTGTCAACCTTCCTCCAACAATATTCTCATGAATAGTTTCCCATTATGCTTGTACTTGTGAATACCCCATTAACAGTGCATGGGTTGCCTTCTTTCAACATTCTTTTTGCAACCTGCTTGCCTTTAAGATATTCTCACAAGGGTGTGGTGATAGTTCATTGTTGTCTTGACTTGTATTTGCCTAATAAGAAAAGATAAGAACATCTTTTCCTGTGCCTATTGACTATTAGTATATTTCTTTAGAAAAGCATCTTTAAAAAACATCTTTATCTATCCATTCATTGGTTTTTGAACCACTCCTGGCATCGTTCAGGGGCTACTTCTGGCTCTGGATTCTGGAATCACTCCTGACAGGCTGGGGGACCACATGGAATGCCGGGAATCAAACCGGTTCATATTGGGTGGGCGGCATGCAAGGCAACCACCCTATTGCTGAGCTATCTCTCCGGTCCCTTGAAAAGCATCTTAAGTTGGAGGTTTTGCTTCATGTACTTGATGCTTTCTTATTAAGTGCACCTACTATTTTAGTAGTTGTTCGTTATTTCTGATACTTTTTTTTTATCATTATGTAGTGTCTCTCTTAATTATAGTAATATATTTTTGTGTGTTTAAAGTTGTTTTTGCCTGCTATTAACATAGCCTTGTTATTTACTTTATTATTGTTGCTTGCATTATACATCATTTTCCATTGCTTTGTATGTAAACTCTTTGTATGTTTTTATTTAGGGTGGAAGGTCACACTCCCAGACCCTGTGCTGTGGGAAGGGGAGAAACAATGCAACAATGCAGTGCCAGGTATTGAACCCAGGATTTGTTTTTTAATTTTTAAATAATTTTTATTGTGACCAATGTGAATTATAAATTTTTCACAGTTATACTTAAGGTACATAGTGACAGTGAATTAGGGCCATTCCCACTACCAGTGTTGTACTCCCTCTACCTCTGTTCCCAGTATGTATCACAAACTCCCCACTATGGCCCCTGGACTGCTAGTTTAACATATCTCAGTGTATAGCTTATTGTAGATTGGGTATTGATTCTGTTGTCTTTGACTTTGGGTTTGGTGTTTAGGTCTGATCTTTTTTTTATTTCCACTTAATGCTCATGCGACTGTTTACTCTTGGTACCATCCACTCCCCTCCCTCAATTTGTGAGGCAGAACAAGATGATTCAAATTCTGTGGTTCTGTTGGAAAAAAGAAAAAGAAAGAAAGAAATATGAGAGGAGTCTGTCTAGAAGCTATAAATTTCAATTTAAAAGAAGGAAAAAAGAAAAGCGAAACAAAGCAAAACAAGCAATGACAAAAAACAACAAGCAACTCAGCAGCAACAAAAACCATCAACAAGAAAGAAAAAGAAAAGAAAAGAAAAAAGGGAAGGCCTGGTGTTGTAATGTTTGTGGTTCTTTTTTTTAGGGGGGCATAGATACAGTAAGTATTGGTTTTAGAGATAGAGGGTTTCTCTACCCTTGAAGCATACTGTCATGGGAACAACTTGAACCCAGGACTTCTGCATGCAAAGCATGTGCTCTAGCTTTTGGAGCTACCTCACTCTTTCCCTCTCTGGGTCTTTGAATCTGAATGATATCACTTGCCATACCATGCTACTGTGTGCAATTGGGTAAATACTTTTGAGTCTGTTCTGTGCACTATGTCTCACTATGGCTAAGTTGGAGCCTCTGTGATCTTGTGGTCAGTCTTTGTGAGCCCCAGAGTAGAATGTACTTCAAAATGTATTTCCTTAGTTCTTTCTTTTGGCTAGTCTGACAGTTTATTTGAATGTTAGCATTGCTGATCTCCTCCTGAGGCCCTTTTCCAGGTCCATCATCGCTTTTCTCTAGCCCCATGGCCTGTCACAAGATCTCATGACCTGGCAGAAGATCCAAGCATGGAGGTCTTTTTGCCAGGACAGTGATCCCCATCATGGTCCCTATTCCATAGATCAGTCACAGGCTCCCGCCAGCCTATTTTTCTCCTTGAGTAGAATTCTAGCCTTAAGATGAATCATAGGATAATCACTGCTCAGAAAAACAGCAATATTTTCTGTTTTGAGAGAATTGAATAGACTACCATATTTGTTTTATTTCATTCCTTTATTTTTATTTTGTTTTGTTTTTGGTCACACCCAATGATGCTCGGGAGTTACTCCTGGCTATGTGCTCAGAAATTGCTCCTGGTGTGGGGGGACCATATGGGACACTGGGGATCGAACTGCGGTCCATCCTAGCTAGCGGATGCAAAGCAGATGCTTGCAGTGGTCCTCAAACTACGGCCCGCGGGCCACATACTGTATTTGTTCCCATTTTGTTTCTTCACTTCAAAATAAGATATATGCAATGTGCATAGGAATTTGTTCGTAGTTTTTGTTTTTACTATAGTCTGGCCTCCAACGATCTGAGGGACAGTGAACTGGCCCTCTGTTTAAAAAGTTTGAGGACCCCTGCTTTAGAGCTTGTGCTACTACTCTTCCCCAGTTTCTATTTTCTTTCTGCACTACTGACTTATTTGTGGTGATCAACCTTTCTGCCTTCCCTATAACATGAAGGAGCATGAGTTCAATTTGGGGTGAAATTTTATTTTTATTCATTTACTTTTGTTTTTTGGGTCACACCTGATAGTGCCCAGGGCTTATTTTTGAATCTGTGTTCAGGGATCACTCCTGGCAGGGCTAAAGGGACCATATAGGTTCCTGGTGATTGAACCCAGGCTGGCCTTTTACAAGACAAGTATACTACCTAGTTTACTAGATTGTTATAGTCGCTGAAGGTAGACATTTGGTGAAGGTAGAATTTTAGAAGGTAGAATTTTGGTAGGTAGAATTTTAGAATGTAGAATTTTGGAAGGAATATTGCTCTTCCAACTTTCCAACCTTATGCTATGTTGCATAAGGGTGAAGAATAAGACAAGATGCCATGCTAACTCTCATTTGTTGTTTTAACTATTGACCTGAGGGCTCCCCACTGGCTGTTTCTTTTCCAAGCATCATCTGTTCCTGACCTGCTGTATCACTGTTTCTTGATTCCTTTGCCCATCTCTTTTTTCTGCACCCCAAACTTCTCCTACCCTCTTTTCCTCCTGTCCATTTTTTTCCTTCTTCTGATTTTTTTCAAATTGTGTCCAAGTATACAAAAAAAACTTACCATTGTAACCATTTTTTAGTCTTTTTATATAACATTTTAAGTCCAATTTTTTCTTGTAGGCTCTGCCATTATTTAAACCATTTTGAAGTATAGAATTCAGGGACAGTCATTACATTCATAGCATGCTACCAGCATTGCTAATGTCCATTTCCAGAACCTTTTATTATTCAAGACTGAAACTATGTGCTCATTAAACAGTAACTTCCCCTTATCCTTCCAGCCTCTGGTAACCCTGAATAAAACTTGGGTCCCCTTTGACTGTACTCAATCTAGGTATCTCAGAGACATGGAATCACACAGTATTTGTTATTCTGCTTTTGGTTTTTGAACTTGGTATGACATCTCTGAGGTTCATCTTTTTTAGAATTCTATTTTCTCAGTTCTGAAGGTCAAGCAATCCATCGTGTAGCTAGCCAGCACTTTGTTTACCAGTGCCTCCATTGACTCACGGAAACTTGTGTTTCCCCGTCTTGGCTATTGGGAACAATGCTAAGATGCATATTGGCATGTGGGCATTTTCCAAGTTTCTGATGTATTCAGTTACATACCCAGGAGTGAAACTGCAGGGCCATTGGTGAATTTTAGGTTTAGCTTAGAGGAAACTCCAGACCACTTCCCACATCTGTGCCATTTATACTCCCACTAGGAATGTAACATTCAAAGCTTCCAATTTCTTTACATCCTCATGAAAACTTGTTTCCCACCGCCCCATTATTTTCATCACAGTCATTGTAGTAGTTACCCTGTCCACCTTTAATTATTCCACCCGTTACTGTTTCCAAGGAATGAGCGACGATTCTTTTTATTTCATCATGTAAATTCTCCAGGAGAACAGGGAGCAACTATTATAAATGTGTCTACTGTTAGCCATGAAATATTTCTAACATACACAAATATGAAAGAGACCATAAACTCCTGTATTTTATAATCAGATTTATTGGATCTCACTTTACCTGATTGTTCATATTTTATCTTTTACAATGTTTGCTGTTCGTTGAGCTTCCTATCTCTGAAGTGGTTATCTGTCTTAACAATTCTAATTTGACTACTTGAGGATGTTTTCACCAGGGGTAGGAGTGGGACAAGTTTACCCTTGGGATCTATTTTTTTAAATATCTATAGTAGGGGGCCAGATAGATAGCCAGAAAAATGGCTAAGGCACTTGCCCTGTATGTAGCTGACTGGGCTTTGATCCATGACACCCCATTTAGTCCTCCAAAAATTTCCAGGAGTGATCCATCTCTAAGTTTTGAGCCAGGAGTAACCTCTGAGCATTGTAGGGTATAACCCTCAAACAAAGAAAAGGAAACAAATTATTAAATAAATTCCTATCCTACCAGCTATGTATCCAAAGGTATTTTCCATGTTCAGAATAAAGCTGTTCTGCCATTTAGCCTGGTCCACTGACCAAGGAAAGGTTCTTTTTTCCTAAGTTGCTTTCTGTACAAGTCTGCAGCTAGATCTTTAACCAGACTTTATTTTCATCATGTGCAGAAACTGAGGTTCAAGGAAGGTAAGAAGAGACATGAAAAGCAGCAGATGGAAAAGTGGAACATGCAAGGAGACAGGTGTGCCTTCTTTTCAACTCACTGTCTTAGGCGAGCACCAAATTCTAGGAAATCTTGCTACTCTAGTCTTTAGCATTGATGCCATCCTGTGAGAGTGGTTTTTTTTTCCAGACCTGTGAAAGTTTAAAGACTTTTAAGTGCTTGAGATAACAGAAACCACCTCACGGGCAGAGAGGGCAAAATAGAGAAAGGCAGGGGACAGACGGCAGGAGGATGGCAAAGGTGTTGACTTGCACTTTGAAGGGCACACAATGTTTAGGTTGAAAGATGACAACCAATTTTCAAGAAGAATAGAATATTAAGAATAGAAATCTAAGTTACTAAGTGTGAGAAAAGAAACTTACGTCTGCCTTCAATATTTTTGAGCAACAGAAATGTATAATACTTCGTATTTATTGAACAATTTACAGTCTCTTACTTTTTTTTTTATTATTGTCTTTGCCTCTCTTTTCTATGTAGTTTTTGATCCACACCCAGCAGTGCCCAGGGCTTATTCCTGGCTCTGTGCTCAGGGATCGCACTTGGCTGAACTCAGGGAACTTAAGTTTTGGCGGGATTGGATCCAGGTTGGCTGTGTACGAGGCAGCCAACTATCTCTCATCTCCTAATCATCTCTTTCATGAGAGCACTGGTCTTGTAAAAATAGTTTCTTTTCCAAATCCCATTTTGCAAATTTAGAAAAATGGAAGGGATGGGTTTTGCATTGAACAGTTCCTTTGGGCTAAATAATTTGTGCAAATGATGCCCTCTGAGCAATACAACAGAATGAAAATTGATGTTTCCATTGTCATCGACTTTAAGTATAGGTCCCATGAGTGCACAATGCTAGGGTGAGACAAAAGAGAGTAGGGGCTTAACTCTGAATCTCTTGGCATCATTGATGAGAGCTTCAAGAGAGCCTCACGCTGAAATGACATGTCAGCACCCTCTATGGTGGCATTCTGTTCACCACAGATGGGTCTTGAAACCTAAAGATTAAAAATTAAAACTGTTGACCCCAGAAGTCCTAGTGATAGTACAGTGGGGGAGGGTACTTGTCTTACACGTGGGCACCATGGACTCAATCATCAACACTCAGCATTTCATATGTTTCCCTGAGACCCCAACCTTCAGAGTGATTGCTCAGCGTAGGGCGAAGAGTCAGCCCTAAGCACAACCCAGTGTATTCCCCAAATCAACAACAACAACAAAAAAGATGACTCAGACGCTGGAGATGTGACTCAAGTGAGCATATGTCTGGAGTGAGTGATCCCTGGTGGATCTCAGCACTGTCCATTGTAACCTCTGGGGAAAAATATCTGGTGGTGGAAACATTGTAAGCCTGAAGCCCTATTACAAACTGCTTGGTAAATCACTGTAGTTAAGTGAAAAAAGCAAACCAAAGTCATTGCCTGATTAATTTGGTTACAAAATCAAATCTAAGCCCCAGGATTACTACTGTGTCCATGGCCAGAGTTTGAATCACCTGGGTGAAGATGTCTAGGGGCTGGTGTGACCAGGGAATATCTCAGTTTTGTGGCTAGAAAAACAGTGTTGGATGTTTGTGGCATGTATATATAGAAACCAAAGCATGAACAAAATAGAAAAAATAAAAAGTGGGGAAGTGAGGCAAAAGAGATGGGAAAACCAAAAGCAATGTCCATGAACCCAGAAGGTATCTTGTGTGTCTAGAGGGGTGGTACCCATCAGCATGGGGGTGCACAGACAGAGCCAGCCACACAAGACAGACAGGAAAGCTTCCTTCTGCTCAGCAGCTGGATGTCGTGCGGTGGCTGTAGGAGACGGGATAGACGGGAACAGTTTTTGCTAAGTATCGGAGGTCTGTGGGGCGATGCTGAATTCTGTGCTTGGTGCTGGAGGGTACATATTAAAAATAGACATGGTCTAGTGCACAGTTTGGGGAGCCCATGATTTTTCAGAACTCCCAGAAAAGCTGACAAAGACTTGCCTCGTGCCCTGCACAAGAACTACATAGATAAAAACCATTCACGCCCGTCAACACAGCCATCCAGAGCACGGGCTATTATTCTCTCCCTCCACGAATGTGGCAGATAGATTGCCTCGGGCCAAATAGTATTTTACACATGGTTTCCCCAAAGCCCCGCGCCTATTTAGAGCTCTTCTCAAAATGTTTGCATTTGGTCTTCCAAAAAGAAATTTGCATGACATTTTAGAATTGCATTCTGTCTCCAAAGCAAAGCCTGGCTTTTCATATTTAAACTCAAAGCTTTCTGATGTAAAAATCTGGCAGGAAAATGTATGTTCTGAATTAGGTTCTTCTGAGCACACAGTGAACTTTTTTTTTAACCATTAAAAATAATTTTTGGGGGGCATTCCTTACATCATGCACTCCTTTCTTGGTTGAGACAACTATGGAAGATGACTCCACAATCCCATCTAGTACCTCTGGGCAGAAAACTCAGGCAGGATTCTTTCAGATAGGGCTGCCATAAGCTAGAGGCCAAGGAAGCTCACCCCATGATGTGGGGGACCATTCACAGTGCCTGCACCTCCACATTTCCTTCCTGTGTCAGGACCTGTGATAGATTGAATCAGTAGAGATAGGTAAATTATGAAAGTTAATAAAAGGAATCTTGGCGATTCTTCAAATTGACTTTTCTACCGCCATGCTCTTGGACTTGAACATGTGCTTTTTCCCTCCTCTCATTTCCCTTCTCCATAGTTGAGGACCCCCTGAGCTGCCAGGATTTGCACATTTCCATATGGCACTGGCACACCAGGCAGGGCCTGTTGGGGTCACATCATGGCCTCCAGTCTGCTAGGCGGGATCTCTACCACCAAGCCACACTTTGAGCCCCTTGGATTTTTCATGTGGGTCCCCCCCCCATTTGTCTAATCAGATGTCTCTGCACCCCAGCGGCCTTACTGAGAACTGCAGCCAGTTAAACACCTCAGAGATTTGAGTCAACTAGTTTTTCTTGGAGATTGTCCATGACACCTGTCAGAGTTTTGGTCTCTGGGTAGAGCTGAATTGGTGGAGCCAGGGGTCAGTCATTCCTTGATTGTAGCAGTAACATCTCTACCTTCATGGTAGGCACCTCCACTCTATCTCCACACATACACAGGACACTGGCCTTGGTGGGTTGACTTGCTTTGGCAAATGTACCAGGAGCAGAAACTTGAGAAGTATTTGTGCATTTGCACGTTTTCCTCTCGTTATCTGTTGGAACTGAAACCACTATGAGAAGAAGTTCCCAAACTTACTTGACCTATGCTCCTCCTTTTAACAATAATTAAAAAAAATTTACTGCACCTTGGAAATCTCACTTCTTTAAGGGAGCAAACACTTTTCCTTTACCCATATATTTGCACCCAAGACTACTACTCTTCCTGTGCAAACCAAGATGACAATACCCAAACACAGAAATTAGGCTGTTTGGCCTCAACCAAGCCCCATTCAGTGATCAGCCAGTTAGATGGAGGCACCTGCCTGGTCCACAGGATGTCCCAAGTACCTGCCTTTGGTCAATCTGTGCTGTTTCTTCTGACTGATTATGACTTACTGTATTGTTCTTTCCCTCTCGACTCTCTTTGGCAGTTTTTTTCCCTCCCTTCTGCCACTATATGTTTCTCTTATTTCTTGGTCTTTTGAAAAGATTGAGAAACTGACTTTAAAGATGGAGTGAGAAGGATTTTGTAGCAAATGGACTGTTGCACAGAGAGAAACAGGCATGACAAAGGACTCCTGGGTGCATTGAGTTTGACTTTTCTTTTTTTTGCTCTTTAGTCCCACTCACATGGCTGGCCATGTGTCATTTCAGGTTTCACAGGTATGTCTACTCAAATCTCTAGCTGATGTTACAGGTGTTACAGTGCTTTACTTCTTTGGAGAATGAACTAAAGAATGGAACCAATCTAGGGGATTGCTTGAGAGTTAAATGAGCAATTGCCAGGCATACATCACATTAGCTATGATTATACTGCTATAATTAGGCAGATCCCAGAATGAAAATTCTGTCACGAACGTCAACCAGTGTGGCAGGGTCTCAAGGCCCAAGGTCCAAGGCCTTGAGTTGAATAATACGAAAGGCATCTGAGTGGCCAAAGTCGCTTGTGATTTATTATATTGTTTGTATTTTATGCTTGGAATACAAGCCCCAGCCTCCTTGTGCTCATGAGAGCTGGTCACTTGTTCTCACCATGCACTGCCTCTTCCTGGTCTCTGTCCTGAACAGAAAGAAATGAAGGTGTGAAAGGAGGGACATCATTGAAATGATGAAAAGTTCTGTATTTAAGCAGCTGCTCATTTGATTTCTCCGGAAAAGTTTTCAACTCACTTAAAACATGATCAAACCAAAAAAGGTATTGTTACCCCTCTCCAAAGCCAAATGCTAATT
>PVKC010017565.1:0-20140 GCA_004027635.1 Crocidura indochinensis | reverse complement strand
GTGCCTGCCAGGAGCAATTTCTGAGCATGGAGCCAGGAGTAACCCCTGAGCACTGCCGGGTGTGACCTAAAAAACCAAAAAACAAAAAACAAAAACAAAAAAAAGAATATCTCTTAAATAAATGTACCAAAAAATGTCAAGGGGAAGGCACTAAACTCTCATTGTAATAATCATTTTTAAGCATTCCACATCTAATATCTATCAGCCATAACTTGGGGGTATTCCTGGGGGTATTTCAAGCCTACATACCTATTTTAAGTCTTATAATGTTTTATTAATGTGACACCCCACCCCTATTCTTCTCATACCTTTTATCACCCTTGACTTTTCTCTCTAATAACATTTTCCATATATGTAATAATATTTAATAATTTTAACAATACTTTAATTTTTAATAATTTAATAATATTTAATAATAATCTAATAATTACATATGTAATATGTATTCCAAATATGTAATAACATTTTCCATGGTGAACTTATGTGTACAGAATCATCCCTGTGGAGTTCTATGTAAATATCTCCTATTTTCAAGAATTTCATTGACCTGAATTCTGTTATTAGAATGAGAAAGAGCACTGGGCTTTGCTTTTGATGTGAGCATCCCTGTTGGTTATTTTAAATCATCTTATCTTTCATCTACAGAAGCAGGTGAGAAGTCAGAAGATAGAAAATCCAATTAGTCTGAAACTACTTAAATTTATTCTGAGGCAAGTAATATAGGGGAACCAGAGAGACCCTTGTTAGATCCCTGGCATACAGGGTCTGAGTAGCACCATGACCTGAAACCCTTGCATTCAACCATATGGCTTGGATGTTCACTGCGAGTCCCAGAACCCCTGAGTACTTCTTAGAGACAATCCTTTCTCATAAATGTGACATTGATTTACAAAAAAAAAAATGAAAATAGCTTATCTCTATTTAAAACAACTAATGCTATTTCTTATTTTTTAACAGAAAATTGATGAAAATTTTGTCTTAACGACATTATTAAATCATTGACTGGAAGTGTTTGTTTGTTGAGCATTCTGTGATGTTTTTGTTTGTTGAGCTTAGGTGGCTTTTATGCTACTTTCACTTTTAATTTGGTGTGTTCCTATTGGGGTGTCAGCACTAATAAATTTGGAGGTGATGTGCAGTCGTGTATGTGGCAGATGATCTAGGAATTCCCAGTATCTGTGGAGCTGGGCCAATGAGATTACATGGCAGTGGCTTCCAGGGTTTCTATAAGTATGGAGGGGTAGGAGAAAGCTGTTTGCTTCCATACCAAGAAAACCCCAGAGTTTTTGTCACCTCCCCTACAAATGGTGTATCTACAGTTGTGGTTAGTAAGGTGTAACTGCAGATATTAGGGGCAAAGCAGTGAGGATGGACCATTGGCATGGTAGCTACTGTGGGGTTTGTTTGCTAGGGCTTAATCAGGGCAGGGAATTGGTCCACCCAATCCCAAAGTCACCCAGAGTTTTCACCTGTACACATGAATTTTAGTGACTTGGCTTGCATCTCTTCCAAGAATAGTTAAGTCTATGGAACTGGCCAATGAGCTAACATGGATGTGACTCAACCAGTGTTAATTTTACTTACCTATAGGTTAGGTGGATTTTGGGTGCCAGCTATAAATTTTGGCTTTTGTAAAATAAATTGATAAAAACTTAATATGTCATCTTGCATATGGAAGTAAGTGCCTCTATTTCTCAGAAAGCAATGGCAAAGCAGTAGGAGGTTCCATTTATAAAAGCAATGATTCAAAAAGACTAAATTGTGGTTGCCACATTAAGGTAAGATTAATAATTTCAGACAATCATTTTCGGCAGCTATTTGGTTGGTTCTCTTTTTTATCCAGAAGTTGGCAGCAATTTGATATTTACTGTGCCTGCTTTATTCTTAAGTGCTTTGCCAGGCAGAGGCCCCACTGGTTTTTTTTTTTTTTTTATCACTTCAAAAGCAGGATTCTTATTCTCTCAGCATCTTGAACTGGACTAAAATTTGTGGTTTGGTACTAGGAAATGTGTTTCCTGAATTTGTTTTTCCTGGGAAGTATAAAAATGAAATTAAAATAAAAATTAAAACTCTTACATGATTTTTAATACATAACAGTTCCTTCAGAAGCACTATAATTTTTAGGAAATAATGGATGACTATTGTTCACAGTAACTTGTGGCTTCAGGAGTCACATTTTTTAGAGGTTTGAGATGATTGGGAGAGCTGTATAATTTTCAGTTGAATGCCCTTTAAGAAATTTCAATTTCACTGCTTTATAATTTTCTGTTGATCTCAGCACTATAAAGTCTAATGATAACCTCCCTTATCCAAGTGTCACTTAACTCTTCCTTTTCCCAAGATAGCAACTTTTGCATACTTTGAATCAAAGTTCAGGCTTGAATTACTCCCTGTTACTTACTTCTATCCTGAGATATAAACCCCAATAAAGGTCACTTGTCAGAAGCAGAATCTGCATAGATTTGCTACTCTATCCTGTCTTGGGCTCTTCACGGGTGGCTCTCTCATGTTAATCAATTATACTCTATCTTGTCTAACCCAAACTGACCCAAATCTCATTCTTTAATTGAGACTCTTTCCAGGAATCTTATTTCCACAAATAAAAGAATATGTTTCCTTTTTAACCTAGTAAAGTGCTCAGATTAGACATTTTGTGTCCATTCATCTCTTCCCAAGAGAGAAGCTAGAAATCTAGATGGAACTTGACATCTTAAGTTTCAATTAAATTTTCTGGTGGAAGACAAAGAGACCATTGAAGCAAGACTTCTTCTTCACCCATGAATTTCTATAATTCAGTCCACCTATATAGTAGCACAGGACATTTATACTCCCTCTTTGACTTCTGAATCAAGATGTACGGCACACTCATCGATTTCTGTCCTCAAATAATAGGGCAAGGTTAAAGTGTATCTTCTGTCAATTTGTTTTATAGAGACTGGAAAAATATGAAAATTTGGTTCCACAGGTATGTTACAATGAACTGCTGCATTGAAATAGTGGTCAGATAGTTTTGATATGCCAAATAGTTTAAGAAATTATTGTGGTGTCATTAAAATGGAAGTAGATATTAATCCTACCGAAATCTGATTTTCTTTATATAAGTAGTATATATTTATTTATATAAATTTATTATTTATATTATATATTTATACAAGTAGCATATAAGGTCTAGGCACCAGAAATTAACCCAAGTAACCATGAGAATCACATTTCTTAACCAATTTCCAGATTGCTATTAATTTTGTTTATTTTCCTTATATATGTATATATGATTTACAATACTATTAATAATAATGTATTTTTTCTATTTTGTTTGAACAATACCCAGTGGTACTCAAATCTTACTTCTGGCTTTGCATTCAGTGATACTCCTTTAGTGGAGCTTGGGAGATTAGATGGGGTGCCAGAGATGGAACTTAGGGGTTGGCCTAATGCAAAGAAAATACCCTGCCAACTGTACTATCTTTCTGGCCCCATAATTTTTATGGATTCATTGTTCTAATACCAACACCCACAACTAGAGTGACCCTTTCCCTCTACCAGTATCCTAAAGACTCTTTCCTTACTTCTTGTCCTTAATCTTCCCAAGGTAAACTCAGTTTCTGCAGATCAATTCTCTATTTCTCTGGATTTTGACTATTTATTAAAAGTAATTATTTGATCACTATTTAACTAATGAGAAAGATAAATAGATCATGGGGGTGGATAATGATGATTAATTTAGTCAGATGGTGATTCAAATAATAGTTGTGGCCCCATATGTGGCTTCATTGCTAAAGTAAATCAGTGTATCCCCAGCACCTGGCTCACAGCTATTGAAATCGTGAAAGCTTCTCCTTTGAAACCAATTATAAAACTGCAGTAGTCTGGTTTTAACTGGTAAGACTAGCAATACACTTTCAGTTTTATCTAAATGTATATATACTAATACACTTCTAGTTAAAATTTATCAATAAATATCTCAATCACTGTTTGTCCACTAGACCTGAAACTGTCACTATAAAGTCCACTGCCACTGAAACTACCCATAAGATATTTTACTCACCCAATCTATAAATGACATTATGCTGACATGCAACCTCATTAATAGGTTATAGGAAATACTTTAAACACTTTGATAAGGTATATATGTGACAGTGTGAAAAGTAAATTTCACAAAAATGTCAGAGTACTTTATGACCCAGAATATATGATGGCGTTAAAAGGGTGTTCAAACGTGTTCTAGATGTTCCTAGAGCATGTAGGAGTTGGATATCAGGTAGACTCCTTTAAGTTGACTAGAACTACTTCAAGATTTGAAGTAAAGTAATGTCACTATCTATAAACAACTAATGTTATTTTTAGAAATAGTCCTAAACTTTCCCCAGGAAATGAGTGAAGTTTATACTTGGCCCTGGATCATTAAACTACTTTAAGACCTGATTGGCCTTACCATTAATTGTATTTTTTTCTAACCAGGAAAAACATAAAATTTGACAAAGAGAGAAGTGATCCATCATGAAAAAAGTGTTATCTATCAGACTGGGCTCAAGGGTTCATAGCAATTAATACTAATAAGTTAATTTGGGTGTTCATGGTCTCTACTTTTGCAATTTGGTGTTTTTTATTTTAATCACTCAACCTTCACTCATTACTTTATAGAGTTTTTTTGTACTAAATAACTTAGGAAGACATCATCTGAATTGATGTAACAGATTATATGCTGCATAATATTCTTACTATATTAAAACTAATAACTGCAGTGTTTTGTATCCACTATATCCTAAAAGAGAGCAAAAGAATCAAGAAGATTTTTCACTTTAGTTAAGAATCATATAAGAAGTACAGTATTAACTTTATGAAGATTTTTGTTGGCCACTATTTATTATATAGATTGTCAAGAACTTAGAAGCAGTAAGGTTTGAAGGAGTTGTGAAGAAAGTCTATGTATATACTATGTAAAATGATTAGAGTATGAAGGTACTTAAAATATTAATCTGGTGTTAATTAGGCTTAATTAAAGGCTAAGTCCTCTTTCCAGGTACTGTCCTTAGAAGCATCTAGACAAAAGTTAATTTCCTTTTTTTCTCTTTTTTATTTTTAATAAATTTATTTTTAATTATGAGAACAAAGATGCAAAGAAAGAGGACAAGTTAAATTTACAGTGGAAGAACAATCACCCATAAACAGAATTTTTAGAAGAAAATCCCTTGCTGATACCTTAATTTTGAACTTTCAGCCAAAGAACATTAAGAAAAGTAAAATAGAACCCATGTACAATTACTTTGTCCCTCAAGTCCCCATTTTGTAATACATTATAACATTTCTTAGCAGTACACAAAGCAATCTAAGGCAATAAAACTTATGTAACTCCTTAAACTTTGAAGGCATAGTATTTTCTTACATTTCCTTGCATATGCATATTAGTTTAAGTTAACCTCTAAAGCTTAAGTGGGTTTTTTTTAAGGATTAGAGTCAAAGGTGCACTGTAAAAACGGTGTTAGAGTTGCAGTTTTTGTTTGTATAGGCCCACCAAAATATGAGGGACATGGAAAGGAAAAGCCTTGGCCTAAATACAAGGAGACCCTACCCCTGAAGTTTCCTGGTAGAAGACCAACTCTAGTCTCCAGGCAAACTAGTTTGTCCAATCCAAGTCATTTTCTGTAGTGCCAATATACTTTTATTTTTCACAGTCTCTGTTGTTGGTATCATGTTTCTGTATTAAAGATCCTGGAATATGCATATCCTGAATTGAAGTCAGAATGGTGTAGAGCGTCCTCTAGTTTCACCTCACAATAAAAGGGCAATGCAGAGAGCACTGTCCTGTAAGCAGGTTGTTGTTGTCAAGTCTTCTTAGTGTTGAGGGAAGTTGCTTTTGAGCAGGTCAATTTCAGAACAGTGGTAGGATCTTCCCTGGTAGAGGATTGCTTCCAGATGATGTTATAAATGACCTTGGATGTTTCGTAGTTAGCTTCCCTGGTTCAGGGGTGAATGGAGAATGCCCATTCTTCTGAGGCCAGTGCCAGGTCATTATGTCCATGTTCAGGGTGTAAGGACCCATTGCTCTACAAGATTTCTGTGTTCCTACCTCTATTAAATAAGAACTTATTTGTATGTATAGCATTTTCCCATTTTAATGTGTCTATGTAAACAAGGAACAATGCCACATGGCATCATAGGCCCATATGGGGGCTGCAAGAACAAGGCCAAAAATCCCCATGACATGGTCAAACATAACCATTAAACTGAGGGACTCCTTCACCGAATATTCCTTGTTGAACAGCTCACAGAGAGAAGAAAAGTTAAAAAGTGGGGAAAATCTTCACTATAGGGGCCCGGGAGATAGCATGGAGGTAAAGCGTTTGCCTTTCATGCAAAAGGTCATCGATTTGAATCCCGGTGCCCCATATGGTCCCCCGTGCCTGCCAGGAGCAATTTCTGAGCATGGAGTCAGGAGTAACCCCTGAGCACTGCTGGGTGTGACCAAAAAACCACACACACACACACACACACACACACACACACACACACACACACACACACACAAAACATCACTATATAAGGGAATATTTATTAAGAGTTATAATTGTCAAAGAATATAGACATAAAATATTCAAAAACTATACATGTCCATTTTAAGTCTTTTAAAATAGTTGGGGGTTGTTAAATCTAGTGCACCGCTTTCGTGTGTGATTACGACAGTGAAGTACTGAAGTTACAAAGGGTAAATGGGGTGTACTGATGGTTGGGGGTGATAGAGTTAAGGAGTGAAAATGAGCTTTACAGGGTGTGCAAAAGGGCAGAATACCAGATGGACATTCTACATACACAAAACATAACTTAAGCATAGGATATACTATTAATATATACAGTGCCCCCCATGCAGTTTTGAACATGTAGACTGGGAAGAAATTGCGCTAGAGCTAACCTGGAGCTCAAGAAAGAATTTGGTAGAGAACCGGAAGCCAGGATATACCCGCCACCTCCCTGTGCCCTCCCTGCCCCTTCACTGGGGAAAGGGCGGGAAAAGCTTGGGACCCTCTCCAGGAGGGACCACCCGACACTCACCTTGTCTGGCCGCCTGGGCTGCCACCCTAGGAAGACCTGGAGGCCGGGTGGGGGGCAGGAGAGGGGACAGCTGGGGGCCTACCTAGGCTCCCAGCATGCCCAAGCTAGGGAGAGAGCCTTTGACCTGGGGACTCCCCAGACCCCATGCCAACTAGAGCTAGCCTCTAGCTCAAGAAAGAAAGCTAATTTCCTTTTGTGTGTGTGTGTGTGTGTGTGTGTGTGTGTGTGTGTGTATGTGTGTGTGTGTGTGTGTGTGGTTTTTGGATCACACCTGGCAGCGCTCAGGGGTTACTCCTGGCTCCATGCTCAGAAATTGCTCCTGGCAGGCACGGGAGACCATATGGGGCACCGGGATTCGAACCGATGGCCTTTTGCATAAAAGGCAAATCCTTACCTCCATGCTATCTCCCGGGCCCCTCATTTCCGTTTTTTAAAATATATTTTGGTTGTCTGCTCTTTGATAAATAAACTTTTCACATGAGGTCATTTTTGTACATCATTTTTCTTTCTGTTTTTCACATCAATCTTCTCCTTGAGTTGAGCAAAATTACTTCTGACAGATAGAATTATTTCTTTTACGGCCCTTGGCATATAAAGGAGCTACTAGAATTTTTCATAACTTAAGTTCAAACATTTCGCCTATAATATGTACGTAAAGGACTCTGGCAAAATCTTCATTATGATTTCTGTAGAGGCTCAGTGATAGTTACAATCCCACCAATAGAACACAGTGGTTTATTTTCTTCCACATCCTCTCAAGCTTGTTTCTTGTCATTTTTTGAGAATAATAATATCACAGGTGTGAGATGATAGCTCATCGTGATTTTGATTTGTATTTCCCTGATTAAGAATAATAATGAGAGGGCGGAGAGATAGCATGGAGGTAAGGTGTTTGCCTTGCATGCAGGTTGGTGGTTCGAATCCTGGCATCCCATATGGTCTCCCAAGCCTGCCAGGAGCAAATTCTGAGTGTGGAGCTAGGAGTGACTCCTGAGTGCTGCTGGGTATGACCCCCCCTCCCAAAAGAAATATATTTTATGAAGGTAAGACTTTGCATGCAGAAGGTCAGTGGTTCGAATTCCAGGCATCCCATATGGTCCCCTGAGCCTGCCAGGAGCGATTTCTGAACATAGAGCCAGGAGTAACCATGACTGTGTCCAGTAGTAACCCAAAAACAAAACAAAAAAAAAACAATAATAATGGGAATATTTTATCTATCTGTTGATTGACCATATATATCTGTTCTTTGGAAAAGCACCTATTCATAATTTTTACCTATTTTAAAATGGTTACTTAATTTATGGTTGTTACATGAGAATACCATATGTTCAGCTATTCTACTTCTGTATATTTATCCAAAGAATTTAAATATGTATATGCACCCCTCTTTGTTGACTGAAGAATTTTATAATAGGATAGCCAATAGTTGGAACTACTATAAGTTTTACAGTTAAAAATTTGTATAAGGAATATACACAAGAGTATACCTATCATATTTTAAAAAATGATGAAGTCACTGGATGATGGAATGCAATAGTTTAAAGGTGGAATACCTATATCACCCTTGACTCAAAAGTATAGAGAAGAGAAGGAAAGAAAATATAATGGAGGGAAGAGCGATACAAGACAGATAGGAAACAAGAGGACAATGGTCAAGAGAATACAGATATAATGGTGGTGTTAAAGAATGATAGATCTAAATATCTAAACCAGAGTCAACATTGACATTTAAACCAGTCTCAACAAATATTAAGACAAAAACTTTAACAAGCAAACTTAAAAAGGTGCTTTTCAAGATGAAAGACTGGCAGGAGTTCGGGCGGTTGTTGGAAGGAAACCTGGGAACATTGGTGAGAGCACTTAACACTGGTGGAGGGATCAGTGCTGGATCATTATATATCTAAAAATGCAACTGTCATTAACTTTGAAAATCATGGAGCTTTAAAAAACTTTTTAATAATGAAACCTTACTATTTGGGACAATACTTGTACCTTATAGGTACTATAATAAGTGAAATAAATCAAAGAATTGCAAATACTTTGTTTCACAGATATCGAAAAGATAAATTAGAAAAATAAGCAGATAAAACTTTTGATGACCCAATAGCCATCAGATAAGGGGTTAATATCAGATTTATGAGTCACTAGTAGACCTCAATAAGAAAAAAATCTAACCCTATCCAAAAATGGGGAGAAAAAATAATTAGACATTTCCTTAAAAAAAGAATACAGATGGTAAAAGGATAATGAAAAATTGCCCTACATCAATATTTTCAGGGAGATACAAATTAAAACAGCAATGAGATGTCATCTCACACCACAGAGACTGGCACATATCAGAAAGAACAAGAACAAACAGTGATGGTACACATGTGAAGAGAAAGGGATGTTCATTTACTGCAGGTAGGAATTTTGACCAGTCCAGCCTTTCTAGAAAACAACATGGAGATTCCTTTAAGAACTAGAAATCAAAATGCCATATTATCCAGCAATACCCCCCCTTAGGAACTTAAAAACACAATACAGAAACACCCTCTGTACTTTTATGTTCACCATAGTACTATTTACAGTAGCCAGAATACTGAAACAACCCAAGTGCTTAAGAACAGATAAGTGATTAAAGAAAAAGCTGAATACTATGTGGCTGTTAGAAAAATAAAGTTTTGAAATTTTCTTATAGATGGATTTATATGTACACTTATACTGAGTGAAATGAGTGAGAGGGAGAGGAATAAACATAAAATAATCTCACTCATGGGAAATAAGAAAAATCAAAGATAGTATGATTAACAATAGAAACCTAGAAACAATAGAGATGAGGGCCAAGAGGACCAATCAATGGTAGGAAGCTTGCCATAAATAATGAAACAGTTCAGTTAGGATAGAGAAGGGGCCACTATGACAATAATAGCTGGAACTGCTTGCTTTAGACAATAACTGGGTATTTAACAGAGACAAAGTAATATGCATGGTAATTATTTATTAACAGTAGTGCAAACCACAGTGTCTAAAAGGAAAAAAAGGGATGAAAATGAAAAAGAGAAGGAGGAGCTAAATGCCTGCAGGCATGGGGTAATGGGGGAGGAAAACTGGGAACAACGGTGGTGGAAATTTTTCATGGGTGAAAGGTGGTTGTACATTGTAAGACTAAAACCCATTCATGAGTCACTATATGATCTATGTGTTTAAATAAAAGGAAAAAATAAGGCTATTCTTTTTAGTACTATTCTTTTGCCTTTCTTCCTCATCTACTTATTGACACTATATTTTTCTTGCTGTGGGACATTAATAATTATGTTCAGGACTATTATAACATACACAGAATTAAGTTGAACAATGTGCTAGAGATGATTCTAGATAACTGTGGTTAAGTTGCCTTAATCAAATCACTTAAAGTTTCACATATGTATAAATATGTGTATATATATATTCCAAATTATAATTCAAAGCAAAGATGAACACAGTTTGGTCTCATCATCAGAACAAAAAAAATGTTCCAAATATTGGCCCCAACAACTATAAGACATTATTTTATCTCTTGCCTATATAGATATCTGTTTTATAATGATATATCTGAAACCAAATTAATATTTAGAAGAATGTTTACCAAAATTATTCTTCAAATTAAAAATACTTTTATATTTTATTGTTATTGAGTAAATGCTATATTAGTTACCTTAGATGATTTTGATTAACAAAGTTACTGCAATGTCACAATGATTAGGGTGCCAAAGATCTGTCACCACTCTCCCTGTCACCCCTACTCTCCCTCTCCCTTTCTCATCTGATTGAAAATCTCAGCCCTGCATTTAACGACAATTTTTTTCTTCTTAGATATTGCCTATTTCATTATTATTTGTATTCACAACATATGGTTAAGATCTTGTATTTATTCTCCTTCTGACTTATTTTACTTAACATGATTCCTTTCAGTTCTAAGTTGAAACAAATTGCAAGATTCATTCATTCCCCTGGTTCTGGGTATTCCACTGTTTATATATGCTGCAACTCAAGTACTAGTCTTGTTTTCTTTGAGGGGCACATTGGTCATTCTCAGAGCTTGTTTCTGATTCTGTGCTCAGGGATCACTCCTGAAAATCCCCAGGGGACCATATGTGAATGAGCCTGTATACTATTTTCTGGTCTCAATAAGTATTTTATTTTTACCCATCTTTAGAGGTTCTGTTGATCCTGAATCAAACTTTACCAACAGAATGATGTATGTATCTAGATGGTCTAGGTAGTAGATACGAAGTCAATTAACAGCAACTCAAAACAAATTCAAGCAAAAGCATTGCCAATATTGTGGAGAGTTTTATACTTGGAGGTTCCTAAGAGAGTAAGGCCAACTCTAATCAAAATTCTCAGAATTATACTTCCTCAAATAGATTTTTTCTGCACTTTTCACTTCTCACCCACTTGGGATTATAGATCATTTATATTGATCACAAATGAGCCTTCTTTCTAAACACAAATTGTGCTTTAAATAACTAGGCAAAAATTTTACTCATATTTAAACAGCAAAGCTTATGGGGCCATGCCAATTAGTTTCTATGAGTAGCAACCTCAGGAGACAGACTTCCCATATAGTTCTTTGCTCTTCCTCTGTCTAGTTGTAAAAGTTTTTCTTGCTAATTATGTCCCAGATTGATAATTAGAAGTTTAACACTCACCATTACTTTGGGTTCTTAACCAACTGAACATAGATCAAAGGAAAATGAAGACACCTGGCAGTAGAGTTCAGAGTTGTGGTGTTGGTAGTCCTGATTAGCAATGCTAGAAGGTGGACTAAACTGAAGTCTAAGATTTCCACCTTTTCCATCTGGTTCTTGTTTTCTACCTTTAGAAAGAACTGTTTCTGTGTAACATACAATGGCCCACAGAATCACACAGAGAAATAATTATTTAATACCCTAGAACAGACAGCCCAGTTAAAAGATGAGTGCGTCAGTATTTCCTTCCTAAAGTCTCATTTTACCCTGGTCATCCTTGTAAATATATTCCAGCTTATTCTGTCTGATCAAGCAGATTGGTTTCTTTCCAGTGAGAAATAATGAGTAAAGGAGCACAAGAGAGATATATTTGGATCTGTCTGTTCCTGCATTTCTATGTAATGTGAAAAGGGAGGTAAATGCTCCCCCCAAAATTCCATTTTTTATTTTATTTTATTTTCTTTATTTAAACATCTTGATTACATATTTGATTGTGATTAGGTTTCGGTCATGTAAAGAACAACCCCTTCACCAGTGCAACATTCCCACCACCAATGTCCCAAATCTCCCTCCCTCCGACACAACCCCCACCTGTACTTCAGACAGGCTTTCCAGTTCCCTCGTTCATTCACATGATTATGGTAGTTCTCTGTGTAGTTATTTCAATAACTGTACTCACCACTCTTTGTGGTGAGCTTCATGAAGTGAGCTGGAAGTTCCAGCCCTCCTCTCATTGTCTCTAAGGATTGTTGAAAAAATGACTTTTATTTTTCTTAAACTCATACATGAGTGAGACTATTCTGCATTTCTCTCCCTCCCTCTGACTTATTTCACTCAGCATGATATATTCCATTTACATCCATGTATAGGAAAATTTCATGACTTCATCTCTCCTGACAGCTGCATAATATTCAATTGTGTTGAAGGGCATGTTAGTTGTTTCCAGAGCCTATTATGAATAGTGCTGCAAAAATATAGGTGTGAGGAAAGGGTTTTTGTATTGTATTATTGTGTTTTTAGGGTATATCCCTAGGAGTGGAATAGCTAGGTCAAATGGGAGCTCAATTTCCAGAATTTGGAGGAATCTCCATATCGCTTTCCATAGAGGTTGGATTAGACAGTATTCCCACCAGCAGTGGATAAGAGTTCCCTTCTCTCCACACCCCCATCAGCACTGATTGTTCACATTCTTTGTGATGTGCACCAATCGCTGTGGTGTGAGGTGGTATCTCATCATTGTTTTGATTTGCATCTCCCTGATGATTAGTAACGAGGAGCATTTTTTCATTTTCCTTTTAGCCATTTGTCTTTTTGTATTTCTTTTTTTTTAATCAAAGTGTCTGTTCATTTTTTCTCCCCATTTTTAATGGGATTAGATGTCTTTTTCTTTTAAAGTTCTGTCAGTGCCCTTTATCTGATGGATATTGGGTGAATAGTTTCTTGCACTCGGTGGGTGACTCTTGTATCCTGGGCACTATTTCTTTGGAGGTGCAGAAGCTTCTCAGTTTAATGTATTCCCATCTGTTAATCTCTGCTTTCACTTGTTTGGAAAGTGCATTTTCCTCCTTGAAGATGGCTTTAGTCTGAATGTCATAGAGTGTTTTACTGGTATGTTGTTCTATATACCTTATAGTATCAGGTCTGATATCAAGGTCTTTAATCCATTTGGATTTTACCTTTGTACATGATGTTAACTGGAGGTCTATGTTCAGTTTTTTGCAAGTGGCTAACCAGTTCTGCCAGCACCACTTGTTGAAGAGGTTTTCCCTGCTCCACTAGGGATTTCTTGCTCCTTTGTCAAAAATTAGGTAGTAGTCAGTTTGGGGGACAATATCTGAGAATTCAAGCCTATTCCACTGATCTGAGGGTCTGTCTTTATTCCAATACCATGCTGTTTTGATAACTATTGCGTTGTAGTACAGTTTAAATTTGGGGAAAGTAATGCCTCCTATTTTCCTTTTCTCTAAGAGTGCTTTAGCTATTCGAGGGTGTTTATTGTTCCAGATGAACTTCATAAGAGTTTGATCCATTTCTTTGAAGAATGTCATGGGTATTTTTAAAGGGATCGCATTAAATCTGTATAATGGTTTGGGGAGTATTGCCCGATTTTAATGATGCTAATCCTGCCAATCCATGAGCAGGGTATGTGTTTCCATTTCCGTGTGTCCTCTCTTATTTCTTGGAGCAGGGCTTTATAGTTTTCTTTGTATAGGTCCTTCACGTCTTTGGTAAAGTTGACTCCAAGATATTTGAGTTTGTGTGGAACTATTGTGAATGGGATTGCCTTCTTGACTTCCTTCTCTTCCCTATCATTATTGGTGTATAAAAAGGCCATTGATTTCTGTGTGCTAATTTTGTAGCCTGCCACCTTGCTATAGGAGTCTATTGTTTCTAGAAGCTTTTTGGTAGAGTCTTTAAGATTTCCTAAGTAGAGTATCATGTCGTCCGCAAACAATGAGAGCTTGACTTCTTCCTTTCCTATCTGGATTCCCTTGATATCTTTTTCTTGCCCGATCACTATATAAAGAACTTCTAGTACTATGTTGAAGAGGAGTGGTGAGAGCAGACACTCTTGTCTTTAGCAGAATTTAGAGGAAAGGCTTTTAGTTTTTCTTCATAGAGGATAATATTGCCGTTGACTTGTGGTAGATGGCTTCAATTAGATTGAGGAAGGTTTCTTCCATTCCCATCTTGCTGAGAGTTTTGATCAAGAATGGGTGTTGGACTTTATCAAATTCTTTACCTGCATCTATTGATATGATCATGTGATTTTTATTTTTCTTCTTGCTGCTGTTGTGTATGATGTTGATAGATTTATGTGTTAAACCATCCTTGCATTCCTGGGATGAAACCTACTTGGTCATAGTGTATGATCTTCTTGATGATGCATTGGATCCTATTTGCCAGGACTTTGTTGGAGATCTTTGCATTAGCATTCATCAGGGATATTGGTCTGTAATTTTCTTTTTTGGCAGCATCTCTATCTGGTTTTAGTATCAATTTGATGTTGTCTTCATAAAAGCTGTTTGAGAGTCTTCCATTTTCTCAATTTCATTAAAAAGCCTGGACAGGATTGGTTGTAGCTCCCCTTGAAAGATTTGAAAAATTCATTAGGAAATCCAACAAAGTCTGGGCTTTTCTTTCTTGGCAGATGTTTGATTACAGTTTCAATTTCCTCAGTAGTGATGGGGTGTTTATATATGCTACATCCTCCTTACTTAAATGTAGAAGGTTATAAATGTCCAAGAATTTTTCCATTTCTTCTAGGTTCTCATGTTTAGTAGCATAAAGTTTCTCAAAGTAGTCTTACCCTTTGGATCTCTGCAATATTTTTCCTGATCTCCCCCTTTTCATTTCTAATATGTGTTATCAGATTTCTCTCTCTCTCTCTCTCTCTCTCTCTCTTTGTGAGTTTTGACAATGGTCTATCAATCTTATTTATTTTTTCAAAAACCAACTTCTGCTTCTGTTGATCTTTCAGATAGATTTTTGGTTTTCCACTTCATTGAGTTCTGTTTTCAGCTTTGTTATTTCCTTCTGTCTCCCTATTTTTGGTTCCGTTGTTCGTCATTTTCTAATTTTTTAAGCTGCGTCATTAAGTTAATCAGGTATTCCCCTTCTTACTTCCTGATGTGTGCTTGTAGAGCTATAAATTTTCCTCTCAGGACCGCTTTTGCTGTGCCCCATAGATTCTGGCAGTTTGTGTCTTCATTATCATTTGTTTCCAGGAAAGTTTTGATTTCCTTTTTGAGTTCATCTAGGACCCACTGTTTGTTCAGTAGCAGGGTGTTTAATTTCCTATTGTTAAAGCTTTTTTTTCGTGTGACTTTGTAGTTCACATCTAATTTCAGAACCTCATGGTCAGCAAAAGTAGCCTGCAAGATTTCTATCCTCTTGATTTTATGGAGGTATGTTTTATGTGTCAGCATGTAGTCTATCCTTGAGAATGACCTATGTACATTGGAGAAGAATGTGTATCCAGGTTTTTTGGGATGGAGTGTCCTAGATGTATCTACTAGTCCTCTCTTCCATTATTCTTTTCAGGGCTAGTATGTTTTTGTTGGTTTTCAGTCTGGTTGACCTCTCAAGTGTTGACAGGGCTGTGTTGAGGTCTCCCACAATTATTGTGTTATTATTGATTTCTTCTTTCAATGTTGTCAGTAATTTTATTAGATAATTTGCTGGCCTCTCATTGGCTGCATATATGTTTAAAGTCTGATTTCTTCCTGTTGCACATATCCCTTGATTAGTACATAGTGTCCATCTTTGTTCCTTACCACTTTTCTGAGTATAAAGTTGGTGTCATCAGATATTAATATGGTCACCCCAGCTTATTTGAGGGTGTTGTTTTCTTGGATGATTTTCCTCCAGCCTTTGATTTTGAGTCTATGTTTGTTCTGTCTATTCCGTTGTGTTTCTTGTAGGCAGCAGAATGTTGGAATCATCTTTTGGACCAATTTTTCCACTCTGTGTCTTTTAATTGGTGAATTTAGTCCATTGATATCGAGGGAGATGATTTTCATAGGATTTAATGGCATCTTTGTAGATAAGTTTACTGTGTTTGTTGGTCTCTCTTGTCTTAGAGTAGACTTGTCAGTTTTTCCTTTAAGGCTAGTTTATCATCTGTGAAGTTTCTGAACTTTTGATTATCCATAAATCTATGTATTCTTCCTTCAAACATGAACGTGAGTTGGGCTGGGAGTAATATTCTCCGCGAGGCATTCATTTCATTCAGTCTTGTCACAATATCCCATCACTGTCTTCTGGCCTTGAGAGTTTCTTGTGACATGCCTGCTGTAAGTCTTAGGTATGCTCCTTTGAATGTAATTTCACTTTTTGATCTTGCTGCTTTCAGTATTCTATTTCTATCTGTGGAATTTGTCATTGTAACGAGGATGTGTCTTGGGGTGTTTTTCTTTGGGTCTCTTTTAGCTGGTACTCTTTGGGCATACAGGGTTTGATGCATGCAGTCTTTAACTCTGGGAGTATCTCTTTGATGATGTCTGTGACAGTTGATTCTTCCTGGAGATCTCCTACCTGTGTCTCTGCGACACTCCAATGATTCTTATGTTGTTTCTGTTGAGTTTATCAAAGACTTATATTTTCATCTGTTCGCATTCCTTGAGTACTTTTTCCATTGCTTATTTTTTTGTCTTAAGGTTCTTTTCCAATTACCCTGCCCACCGTGCCTGCAAACAAAGCGAGCAACACCCTGCCTAGTCACCTTGTCCCAACTGAGGTGCAGAAGCCCAATTTCTTCTGTTGTGTTGAGTTTTTCTGCATCACATCTTCCAGTACTCTGATTCTCTCCTCAGCTGCTGATACCCTGCTGGCGAGGCCATCCATTGAGATTTTCAGTTGAACTACCGTGTTTTTTAGATCTGTTATTTCAGTTTGGAGTTTTCTGATTTCTGTCTTTGTGTTCTGTTCAGATCTATCTATGCTTTCTTTGAATTCTTCAAACATCTTCCATATTGCTACTTTAAGTTCCTTATCCGAGAGGCTAATCAGGTGGTTTGAATTTATTAGGTCATCCGAGCTTTTGTCTTCGTTTTCTGTGCATGGTGTTTGCCTGCGAGCAAATAAGGTTTCCCCATTGTCATGCTAGTAGTGTGTTTTTTCCTGCGTGTTGTGGTGGGATTCATTGGTTAGAAAGAGTGCACGGCCTCGATGTGCGTTGTTCTGCTGCCTCTAGTTGACAGTTTTTTTGGGGTGCGCTCCCTAGTCCTCTGAAGAGACCTTTTTTTGTTTGTTTGTTTTGTTTTGTTTTTTGGGCCACACCCGGTGACGCTCAGGGGTTACTCCTGGCTATTCGCTCAGAAGTCGCTCCTGGCAGGCACGGGGAATCCTATGGGGAACTGGGGGATCAAACTGCGGTCTGTCCTAGGTTAGTGCAGGCACCTTATCTCCAGTGCCACCGCCCAGCCCCAAAGGAGACCTTGAGGGAGTCAGAAACACAAGTCGACAGGCACAGGCAGGAGAAGTTTCCCTTGAATTCCTCAGAGTCTCCAAGAAATTTCAATTGAGTTGAGGACAGTGCTCTTGTTTTGACAAAAGCTTTATGTTGGACATTAATGTAGGTTAAAAAAAAAACTTCAAAAGTTTGGTTTTAGCTTTAAATTACTTTGCAAATAGCCAGTGGATTAACTTTGTTTTGCTTGTTAAGTGTATTTCCCTGGCTTGGTTCCCTTGTGCCCAGAGATTTGGAAATGGAAAATCAGGTTTGTACAGAAACAGCTTTAACTTTCAAGGTCAAACAGCATACTGATGAGCTAGAATTTCTTTATTTATTAAATCTGCTTACTCTGCCTCACATCAAACAGCATTGTCCATATGCCTTTCTCACAAAGAAAGTAGAGGGGGTATTGTATAAAATAGCTGAGTCAGCTGCACAGTACAGCTAAAAGAACAGTTTTCAAGAGATTGTCCTTTTATCAACAAAGATTTCCTGAGCAATTTCTCATTGAAATCCATGTGAGGGTGTGAGGATAGATATTATATTGTCCTTGTCTTTAATGAAATTTAAAGATCATATAATTATTTGCTCTTTTCAGTGCATTATCACACATTTATAAAAAGTTTTATAGATAAATGTAATTGATTTATTTTACAGAACACCTTAGGGTTCACATATCTTGTTCACTTATAGATCAACTCTATAAATATATCTTTGTTACTTTAAAAAGAAACATGCTCTCTGCTTGAATATGTAGTTCCTTAAGACAAAATGCTTATTGATTATGCAGGGAAGGGAATATAGTGGCTTAAGTAACTGGGGAATAAGTCTAAGAAACACTTGGCTTCAAGTAAATTTTCAGTAATGCCTTCTCCCTTCCAAATGTGGGCATGAAGACCCATGAGCGATAGACACCTCAAATCTACATCTGCTGCCCCTAATCTCAGCAAGCACCCACTGTAAGGAACATTTACTCAGTTGCTTGAACCCATTACAAATAACCAGTGCAGTGACATATTTGGATTGGCCAGACTATAGCTCCAATAATAATAAAGAGATAATTCCACACAGAAAATAATGACATGGCTTAAGGGGAAGGGGTCCTAAGTGGCAAAAAATAAAAAGCACCTAGAACTTAATTCATTAGAATGGGCTCTTAAGATATAATTTAGCATTGAAATAATAATATTCTTACACTGTTCTATATTGCCATGCTAGAAAATATTCAAACAAGTGGAGGCTTGATACTTATGAATAGTGGGGAGTTCTGATGTTATATACCACATTCATGGGGTATCCAGTTATGCTGAAATTGAGCTCCTAATCCCACATTAGGGAAGATGGGTGGAGATGAGCAATAGTAACCCAACTTTATATACTTGTATATGACAGGTACATGTAAATTAACTCATAATAATAAATAAATAAAAGGAAATGTGATAAAATAAGTAAAAATGGTAATGTTTCATAAGATATTTTAATTGAACATCTATATAATATAGTTTTAAATAATGTTCTTAGTCACACAGCTTCTATTTTTTGGGGGGGGTCACACCTGGCTCTGCTCAGGGGTTATTCCTGGCTCTATGCTCAGAAGTCACCCCTGGCAGGCACAGGGGACCATATAGGATGCCGGGATTCGAACCACTGTCCTTCTGCCTTACCTCCATGCTATCTCTCTGGCCCCACACAGCTTCTATTTTTCTGATTTTTCTGAATTTAAACCCACACCCATAACTCACTTTATACTTTGAGTAATTTATATTTTTTCACTTATCTGGACTTAAAAGACCCTCACCAAGAACATGATTATTCTATTTTTGATAGGTCAAAATGCTTTTACTTTTTGTCCTATATTTTTGGGGGTGGGGCACACCCAGTGACATTCAGGGATTACTCCTGGCTATGCGCTCAGAAATTGCTCCTGGCTTGGGGTACCATATGGGACTATGGGAGATTGAACCATGGCCCATGCTAGGCTAACACCAACAAGGCCTTACCGCTCCACGCCATCACTCCGGCCTCTCCGTTCTATTTTTAAATAAAAAGTTAAGAGCTATGTTCAGAACTCATAAAAGTTTGCTTTCTTTGGAAATCAGTATGTCTAGCTAAACCAAAATAGAAAAAAATTTTATTAGGCTATCTCTTTTTGATAAAATTCCCAAAATCTATACAAAACCCATTGCCACAGAGAATTAGACTAAATATAGTACTACTTAAAGGAATAAAATACCATCTTAGAGGAACAAAAATAATAAAACCAAATTATCAGTTTAAGCCAAGAATTCAATATAGATATGCCAATTAAATAAAAATCAAAGCAACTTGCTACAGAGCTACTACTCAAAATTCAGGGAACAACCTGATAAAGTTCAAAGCCTTGTTAACAAGCAACTCCTATTCCCTCTCTAGGGAAGGCACCAAA
>PVKC010017564.1:0-20143 GCA_004027635.1 Crocidura indochinensis | reverse complement strand
GGCACGGGGGACCATATGGGGCACCGGGATTCGAACCGATGACCTTTTGCATGAAAGGCAAACGCCTTACCTCCATGCTCTCTCTCCAGCCCCCCTCCTTTATTTTTTCTTTTTGATGAGTTAGGCAATTCATTACGTAGAATTTAGGACATTCATATGCTATATAATTTTTGGAAATTTTGTATAGAGAGCAAAGAGAAAATCAAAATCACACAGGAGAGATAACTCAGCAGACTGGATCACTCTTTACATTTAGGTGTGATTCCTAGCACAATGGTTCTCCCAGCACTGTTAGGAGCAATTCCCGAGCACAGAGCTAGAAATAGTTTCATGTGCATTGCTAGACATAGGGCCCCAAAACGAGATTAAAAATAAGATTAAAGGGGCTGAAGAGAGCACAGCGGTAAGGTGTTTGCCTTGCACACAGCTGATTCAGGAAGGATAGTGGTTCCATTCCCAGCATCCCATATGGTTTCCCAAGCCTGTCAGGAGCAACTTCTGAGCACAAAGCCAGAAGTAACTCCTGGGTGCTGCCAGGTTTAACACCCCCTAAAAATTTTTTTAAAAAATAATGGGGCCGGAGTGATAGCATAATGGTAGGCCATTTGCCTTGCATATGGCTGACACAGGACAGATCTAGGTTTGATTCCCAGTATCCCATATGGTCCCCTGAGCCTGCCAGGAGTGATTTCTGAGTGTAGAACCAGGAGTAACCCCTGAGCATCAACTGGTGTGGCCCAAAAACCAAACTAATAATAATAAAATAAAATAAAAATAAGAGCATACTTAGTCTTTGGGGGGGGGGGCACTTTTTTAGGCCATACTCAGTGGTGCTCAGGTATTACTCCTGGCTCTGCACTCAGAAATTGCTCCTGGCAGGATGGGATGCCGGGATTCAAACCACCATCTGTCTATCCTGGATCAGGTGTGTGCAAGGCAAACACCCTACGCTGTGCTATCTCTCCGGCACAGAAATAAACACTTATTTTTAGTCTTCCTTTCCCTCAAAATAGAAATGAAGGAAAAAGTTGGGTTGGAGAGATAGCACAGAGGATAAGGTGTTTTCATTGCATGCATGTTCTTTCCCTGGTATTCCACTTGGTCTTCTGAGAGTAGTCAGGAATGATCCCTGAGTGCAGAACAAGGAATAAACCTCCCCGACCCAGCATCACTGGGTGTGGTCCAAAAATCAGAAAAGTCATAAAATCATTCTCAAGCCCAACATAACACTCAAGGGGCCCAGGAGATAGCATGGAGGTAAGGCGTTTGCCTTTCATGCAAAAGGTCATCAGTTCGAATCCCGGTGCCCCATATGGTCCCCCGTGCCTGCCAGGAGCAATTTCTGAGCATGGAGCCAGGAGTAACCCCTGAGCACTGCCGGGTGTGACCCAAAAACCAAAAAAAAAAAAAAAGAATCTACAACATAACACTCAAGAAAACATGAAAGAAAAATTAACACATTTAAGAGTTTTCCATAAAAGCTAAAAGATGCAGCCATGTCAAATTCGGCGCCTGCCCAACTCGTGGCCAGTGCTGGTCCAAACGGCTGCCACAGGAAAACTGTGACTCATGGCCCTTGGGCCCCCCTCCTGGGCCTTAGGGATAACTTTGGTCACAGACACTCCCAAAAAAAAGGCTGGAGAGATAGCACAGTGGTAGGGCGTTTGCCTTTCAAGTGGCCAACCCAGGACCAATATTGGTTCAAATTCTGGCATCCCATGTGGTCCTCCCTGCTTGCCAGGATCGATTTCTGAGCACAGAGTCAGAAGTAACCCCTGAGTGCTGCTAGGTATGTCTCCCTCCCCCCTAAAAAAGAAAGAGAAAATATGGGAAAACAGTTATAATATGTAACTAAATTTTTTTTTTTTTTTTTTTTGGTTTTTGGGCCACACCCGGTGATGCTCAGGGGTTACTCCTGGCTATTCGCTCAGAAGTCGCTCCTGGCAGGCACAGGGGACCATATGGGGAACCGGGGATCGAACCGCAGTCCGTCCTAGGTTAGCGCAGGCAAGGCAGGCACCTTACCTTCAGCGCCACCGCCCGGCCCCCAATATGTAACTAAATTTAAATAAAGCAGAGAGTGGTCTATTTTTCCTTGATTGACATTGATTGAGATTTGATAAATCTTTGGTTTCTCTCTAGCTAAAGCAGAGAGAAACACCCAGCTGTTTACTGTAGGCCCCTCAACTACTTTCTCTAGCTGTCATATATTCAGGCTCCTCGGGGATCCAGACTGAGGAAACACACCCTGTTTTTATGGAATTGTACTTGACTCTTGAACTTGTCATTGGCCACAAGGACTTGGTAACATAAAGGCCCTTTTTGTTCCCTCCATCTTTTTCTATCCAGATGAACTCTTTGCCAGCAGAGAGGATCCAGGAGATACAGAAGGCCATTGAACTGTTCTCAGTGGGACAGGGGCCCGCCAAAACCATGGAGGAGGCTAGCAAGCGAAGCTACCAGTTCTGGGATACGCAGCCAGTCCCCAAATTAGGTATGTCTGTTATTTTCTCCTGGACTCAGACTGGGTTGTCAGAAGCTGGACGTGGGTTCTTTGGTGGTTATTTTCAGAGGCAGCTGACCACTGTCTAGGGACCATATCTATGAGTAACACTTTTTTTTTGGGGGGGGGGCCACACCCAGTGATGCTCAGAGGTTACCCCTAGCTATGCGCTCAAAAATCACCCCTGGCTTGGGGGACCATATGGGACGCTGGGGGATCGAACTGCCGACCAACCTAGGTTAGCACATACAAGGTAAATGCCCTACCAACTGCACCACCACTCCAGCCCCAAGAGTAGCACATGTTGAGAGAGTCACCGTTTAGCCCAGCCTTACCCCATACGTGAGCTTCTCCTAGGAAGCTCAGCTGTGGCTCCCAGTGAGTGATGATGTGTGCCTGTGGACCTCTCCACATAGAGCTCATTGAGAACCTGTCTTATTTATCTGGGTACATGTGTCATCCTGGAGGGAGCCCCACTCCTAGCCTCTTCCTCTATCTGAGCCAGTACACACTTTTTCTGTTTTGTTTTTCAAGGGAGCCACCCTTGCTGGTGCTTGAGCGAGCACTATTTCAGGCTTTGTGCCAGAGGGGCTTTATGCAGTGGTAGACATCAAACCTACACGTAAGGCTGCACATAAGGCAAATATCTTTACCCACTGTGTTGTCTCTCTGATCTTAAACTATACTTTGTTTTGGACCATACCTGCTAGGCCTTACTCCGGGCTCTGTGCTCAGTGGATCACTCCTGGTAGGTCTCAAGGGAGCATATGTGGTGCTAAAAATAGAACCCCAACTGTACAAGGCTAGTACTGCATAGGTTTTTGATTTTGTTTTTGGGTCACACCAGATGGTGTCCAGTAATTATTTCTGGCTCTGCATTCAGGAATGACTCCAGGTCAGGGGACCATATAGAATTTTGAACTTGTCATAGGCCACAAGTCATCTGTAAACAAGGCAGGCACCTTACCTATTATACTATCTCTCCATTCCCTGGTCAATACTACTTAAAAAAAACTATGAGGAGTGCTGGAAAACTAGGTCACTGCTCTGAGAACATGGCTTTAAACTTGTAACAGTAGGAGCCCAGGTTTGATCCCTGTTCCACAGGTCCATTGTGCAATAAGCCCAGATAACCCCTGACCACCGATGGGTATGAGTTTAAAACAAACAAGAAACATATTTTTCAAGTTATGACAAACTTTTTTGTTTTTGTTTTTGAGTCACACCAGGCAGCGCTTAGGGGTAACTCCTGGCTCTATGCTCAAAATAGTCTCTGGCAGGCTTGGGGTACCATATTGGATGCCAGGATTCGAACCATTGTCCTTCTGCATACAAAGCAAACGCCTTACCTCCATGCTATCTCTCCAGCCCAAGTTAAGACAAATTCTTATGGTCTGGGGAAGTAGTTTATTTTAGGGTTGGAAACAAGGTTTGAATCTCAGCACTCCATGGTCCCTTGAGAACTGCTGGGAGTAACCCCTGAGCAACACTGAATGTTATAAAAAAAAAAAAAAAGTACACTGAGCTATTAAAGGGGTGAAAATAGATTATCTAAAAGGGGTCGGGACTGGAGATTGCTCTGTGAGCGAGAGCACATGCTCTAGAGCAGGGGTCCTCAAACTTTTTAAACAGGGGCCCAGTTCGCTGTCCCTCAGACCATTGGAGGGCCAGACTATAGTAAAAACAAAAATTACGAACAAATTCCTATCACACTGCATACATCTTATTTTGATGTGAGGAAACAAAACAGGAACAAATACAATATGTGGCCCGTGGGCCGTAGTTTGAGGACCACTGCTCTAGAGATCCAGGTTCAATCCCTGCATCACATGATCCTCCCAAGCACTGAGCACCAATGTCTATCTCCAAAAAATAAATAATAGAATTCTGGAAAAAACTAGGTGTGGTAGAACTGCCAGGGGACTCATTTTAAAGATAACTATTTGGCAAGAAATTTCTGGAAGCCCTGGAGATAACTCAAGGATAGAACTTAGGGGCCAGAGTGATAGTGTATAGTGCGGAGGGCATTCAATCTTTGGCACCTCCTATGGTCTCCCAGGCTTGCCAGGAATAAGCTATGAGCATGGCTGGCTATGGCTCCAAAACAAAAATTTAAAAAGGGGTGGGATGATAAGAATATATAACATATTTCTACCATGTGTGAGGTGGATAGCACTGGTTTGTGAGTTTCTTAGTAGATTCTCATTGTAGTTTGTGTGTGGTCCTGAATGAGTTTATCCTGGCTCTACGCTCAGGGATCACTTGTGGCAGGGCTTGTGAGACCATCGATGGTCCTGAGAATGAATCTGGGCCAGTAGCGTGCAAGGCAGGTGCTCTACCCACTATATATCTTTTTGGATCCCCCCAAATTTTCTTAAACCAGACCCCCCCCAAAATTAAGCTCTTTCAGGCAAGCCTGTTGGGGAACCCCAGGAGTGAGCAGCGCCAGACCTTCCCACTCTGTGTCCTGTCATGACCCACTCTTCCCAGTGTGTGTACCCCCTTGTTTCCAGTCACGCATCTCTCTCAGAAGAAGGAGCTAGGTGGCAATAGGACCAGGTCTTTCCCGTGATGTCTCCATATGGTAGCTGTGAACAGTGTGTGCTGTGCATGTGTGGAGGAAGCAAGTCAGATGCTCAAGCCTGCCTGAGGGTGTCCTCAGTTCTGCACACTGGTCACATTTGAGCCAGGAGTCTGGGAAGTGGGAGAGGGCAGATGTGGCTTAGCAGTAGAGCACTTGCTTTACATAGATGAAATCCTGGGCTCAATCTCCTGCATTGCAAAGACTGGACAGGACAGTCTGTCAGGCTGTCTCATGGTGCAGTGCTATAAGTAAGGAGTCATGCAAAAAGTTCCATTCTGGGGTCTGGGTAGTAGCACAACAGGGAGGGTGCTTGCTTTGCTGTAGCTGACCTGGGTTTAATACCCGACATCCTATATGTTCTCCTGAGCCTGCAAGGACTGATTCCTAAGCTCAGAGCCTGGAGGAATCCCTGAGCATCACTAGATGTGCCCCCAACCCCCCCAAAAAAAAAGTAAAGAAAAAAAGGTTCAATTCTCAAAATGCCCTAAGAATTGCATGCTTCAAAGTCTGAACACAAATGAGCTTAAACTAGTGAAACAGGGTGGTTCCAAGAGTGAGAATTAAGTGGTTGATTTGTCAGTGGGCAAGTCTGATTTGAGTGCTGGTAGGATTTGGCTGTGTCTTCTGAGCACCCACCTACCCACCCGCCCCCACACACCCTGCAGATTGGCAAAGGTCCTATTGGAGGGCTACTTCCTGCAGCGCTTGTCAGGTCCAGTGGTTCCACCCACACCCTTGTAGGACTAGAGCTCAGGGGCCTGAGCGTGTTGCGTTGCCCCAGTGAACTGGCCCTGATTGTGGAGGACTGAAGCTGGCAGGGTCCAGATGGCACCTGGCGCCAGATGCCGTCATCTGGTGTAGGAATGGGCCAGTGCATTGTTGGCTGTTGACACAAGGCAGCCTTGTGACTCCTTATAAATCCATCTAGGTCAATGGGCCTGAGCCAGGGCCCTGACAGCACCCTTGACCCAGACCAGAAGGCAGGAAGGCAAATGAGTCAGGAGAAATGTTTGTCATTCAGTAACCTGAAGGGAATTGTAAAAGAGCCCCAGAAATCAACCACCGTGGATGCCAGAGATTGTTCTGAAGATTGGCCACGGCTTGGCCTTTCATGCAGGACCCCAGGCACAGCCGAAAGGGATTGTTGCAGTTGCCAAGCACAACATGTTCTGAAGATGGACGGGAAAGTTGGCATAGTTGACTTTCAGGTTTTCCTTGTTATGGGGGGACCTGTGGCTAGGGTCTTGGACTTTCAAGGCCTGAGCCAGGTACTTACTGGTTAGGAGTCTGGGACACCCAGGGTGCAGAGGCCATTCTTGGCCATTCATGGCCATTCTTCTTCCAGGGGAAGTAGTGAACACTCATGGGCCTGTGGAGCCAGACAGAGACAACATCCGCCAGGAGCCCTACACCCTGCCCCAGGGCTTCACCTGGGATGCCCTGGACCTGAGCGACCGAGGCGTGGTGAGTGACATTGGGGACCACAGGCCATTGTAGCCTAACCAGGCAGATCTGGCCACTCTGGAGAGCCTCTATGGCTTCTAGCAGGCTGGAAAAGGCCTTCTAGTACTCCCAGATGTCCCGTCTGTCCTCCTGCAGCTGCATGGCATGGCTGCCCCATTCCCACCTTTATAGTGGGGCTGCTGCCCTCAGCCCACTGCCTCCTGTTCTCATGTTGGCTGCTCTTCTTGGAAGGGCTGTTTCTCGGCCCTCACCATGCTTGGAGCAAATGGGTTTGTGAGATTAAGCATCATATTTGATGTTGGCCTTGACTTTTTGAAATGCATAGAGCTGTAGATATCAGATTTGACCCCACGTGGCAGACACACCCTGAGTCAACCTCTCTCCCCCCCTGCAGCTGAAAGAACTGTACACCCTCCTGAACGAGAACTATGTTGAAGATGATGACAACATGTTCCGGTTTGACTATTCCCCAGAGTTTCTTTTGTGGTGAGTTACTGGGGCTCAGATGGTTCTGGGGCTGTGTAGGGCTGGACCAGCACAGAACTTACCACGCTAAGAACCCACCATATTTTTTGAGGGTTTGGTTTTTTGTTTTGGGGCCATATTCAGCAGTGCTCAGGCCTTGTTTGTGGCTCTGTGCCCAGGAATCACTCCTGGCAATGCTCAAAGGATCATGTGGGATAATAGGGATAGAACCCATGTCAGCCACATGCAAAATTGGCATACTGCCCATTGTCCTATCACCGCAGCTCCGTGAGCCCATCTTTGCATGGCAGATGAGGCTATAACGCTTGAGCTCCTACCACTGAAGGAGACTCGCTTTCAGCAGCCACATTTAGCACAGTGCTTTTGGGAATCGGTCCCAGAAGGCCAGAGCTGCTCTTGCATAAGACAAAAAGGAGGCGAGCTGCCGAGATATTAAAGAAATTCCTGGGGCTTGGGAGATCCTTCTATGGTTCTGGTACTTATCTTGCTTGCACCTACCTGGGGTTCACTCTCCAGGCATGGCCCCTGAATATTACCAGCTGTGTAGTTTGGGAAGGGGTCTAAGCACTGCACAGCCCTGTGCAGTTGAGCCTCACCTGCTCAGCTCACCACTGAGTCTCAGGCCTGGTTGGCCCAGAAATGCCTGGAGTAATCCCCCACCCCAAACAGCTTTTGGAAGATCATTAGTGGGGGGGGGGGGTCCTCAAGAGAAATGAACTACTGCTGCTGTACAGACTGGACCTGGAATGCCTTGCCTTGGCCCCACACAGCCTAGCCCTCTATTCTAGGGCTCTCCGGCCACCTGGCTGGCTCCCTCAGTGGCACTGCGGCGTTCGAGTGGTCTCAAGCCGGAAGCTGGTCGGCTTCATCAGTGCCATCCCTGCCAATATCCACATCTACGACACGTAAGTACCCGTGTTCCACTGCACTCCCCAGCCTAACCTCTCTTCCTGAGCAGGGTGGGCAGAAGAAGGAGACAAAGGATGGGACTGAGGGTGAGGAGGGGTGGACAGGGTGCTGGACATCTTCCTGAAAAGGGCCTGCTCCGCTCCACTTGGGTGCTGGGCCATATCGAGGACAGTTTCTGAACAAGATGATGCAGGTGTGCAGGTCTCCATGGTAGTGTGGTGGGTGATTGTCAGGTTCTTCAGTTTTTATGAAGATGGAAATATTGGAAATCTGGGCCAGAGCAATAGCATAGAAGGTAGGGTACTTACCTTGCACATGGCAGAACTAGGGTTGACCCTGGGCACTCATGGCCCCATGAGCCCCATTAGGAGTGACCCCTGAACACAGAGCCAGCTGTAACACTGAACATAGCTGGGAGAGGCACCCCACCCCCAGTGTTGAAGGTAAATATTTCAGATGGAATTTATTGATTTTTTCTTTCTGGCCCCAACTTATTTCCCTCCTCCCTCCTCTCCAACCCCTTGCCTGCATTCAAGACAGGCATTCTGTGTCTTTAACTCACTGCCATTTTCATGGTAGTTAAGTGTAATCATTTCTCCAACTGAATTCACCACTCTTTGTGGCAAGCTTCATATTGTAGTCCAGACCTTATAACTCTCATCTCTATTGTCTTTGTGTATTATTACAGTAATGTTTTTTACTTTTCTTAAAATCCATAGATGAGAGAGACTATTCTTTTTTTTTTTTTTTTGTAGTTTTTGGGTCACACCCGGCAGTGCTCAGGGTTACTCCTGGCTCCATGCTCAGAAATTGCTCCTGGCAGGCACGGGGGACCATATGGGGCACCGGGATTCGAACAGATGACCTTTTGCATGAAAGGCAACCGCCTTACCTCCATGCTATCTCCCGGGCCCCAAGAGAGAGACTATTCTGTCACACGGAATTTTTTTGGGGGGAGCCACACCCGTTGACGCTCAAGGATTACTCCTGGCTATGTGCCAGAAGTTGCTCCTGGCTTGGGGGACCATATGGGACGCTGGGGTATCGAACTGCAGTCCGTCCTAGGCTAGCACTAGCAAGGCAGACACCTTACCTCTAGCGCCACCGCCCCGGCCCCATCACACGGAATTTAATGAAGAGTAAAGGAGAAAGAAAGAAATTTCCTACCTAACGAGACTAACTTAGAATAGGACTAGATCAAGATTTATGCTTGAGTTAGGAGTTTGGAAGGAAGCTTGTGACTTTGTGTTTCTGATCAAGCTCATGAGGCTGTTAGAAAGTGTTTGGTTCCCTCCAGGTTCTCACAGACTAGAGGGTCTGATCCTTCCATATTGGTTATCCTGTCCTTTAGACTAGCAGGGATGTCTTTTTAGATGCTTCTACTTCTTGAAGACTGTCATGTTTCTTTATTAACCGTTAGCCTCAGATTTATCCTTTATTTTTATTTTTGGTTTTTTTGGGCCACACCTGGTGATACTCAGGGATTACTTCTGGCTATGCGCTCAGAAATCGTTCCTGGCTTGAGGGACATATGGGAGGCCAAAAGATTACACCGTGATCCGTCCTAGGCTAATGCAGGCAAGGCAGATGCCTTACTGCTTGTGCCACTGCTCAGATTTATTCTTTTATTTTTTTAGGATATGGCTTTGGAAAACCATAGGCCTCCTCAGTCAGAGAACCTAGGAAATTACGGGAATGTTTAAGATAGTTACAGCTGAAATGGAGCCATTCTTGGCAACTTGTAAGGGGAAACTGATGCTGAGATAGTGGGCAAGCACAGCTAGTGACAGGTCCTGGGTCCTGTGGGGGGCCTGCCCCATCTTCCTCTCACAGGCTGTTCCCTGCCCTCTCCAGGGAGAAGAAGATGGTGGAGATAAACTTCCTGTGCGTCCACAAGAAGCTGCGCTCCAAGCGGGTGGCGCCAGTCTTGATACGAGAAATAACGCGGCGGGTCCACCTGGAAGGCATTTTCCAGGCCGTGTACACTGCCGGGGTGGTGTTGCCAAAGCCTGTTGGCACCTGCAGGTACCAAGCTTCTCTCATAGGACCCCAGATGAGCTACCGGGGGTGCTGGGGGTAGACTGAACATGAGGACCACGCCCACAGTGTAAAGAGCACTAGAGCATCCCCTACCCTTGGGAACCAGCCATGAGAAGAGGTGAGGGCCCACCAAAGCCCACTCAGGATTCCTGGAGAGGAATACAGCCTGGGAAATGGCTCTTTTAGAAGCTTCACCATTCCCAGATCCCCATTTGCTGTGAAAATGGAGCAGAGAGGCTACCAGATTGCTAGTATTGTGGGGAGGGTGCTTGCCTTGCATATCTTTGACCCAGGTTCAATCCATAGCATCCCATATGATTCCTGAGCATCAATGGTTATGGCCATAAATACCCAAAATAAAATAACAAAAATAAAACAGTAAAAATGGAAGCAGAGACAGTAGTGGAGGGAGGGAGGCATTTGTCTTATATGCGGTTTTAGTGACTGCAATGCTTGTTCAAATTTCAGCACCGTATCATTATATATAGTCAATTGAGCACCACCAGGTTTGACCCAAACATTTCCCAAAATTAAAAAAAAAAAAAAGAAGGGGCCGGGCGGTGACTCTGGAGGTAAGGTGCCTGCCTTGCCTTGTGCTTAACCTAGGACGGACCGCGGTTCGATCTCCCGGTTCCCCATATGGTCCCCCGTGCCTGCCAGGAGCGACTTCTGAGCGAATAGCCAGGAGTAACCCCTGAGCGTCACCGGGTGTGGCCCAAAAACCAAAAAAAAAAAAAAAGAAAAGAAAACAAGTGGGGTCAAATGGTTTGGGTTTGTCTTAGTAGGTATTTAGGAGGGGGTTGATTTGCTTCTTTTTTGGGTTTCTAGGCCATATCAAGTTGTGTTCAGAATTTTCCTTTCCTTCTGATTCTGTGCTTAGGGATCACTCCTATTTGGGCTAAAGGGGCCATATGTTATATCAGGTATCTGAACTTAAGTAAGGACCTTACCTGCTGTACTATTACTCTGGCCCTTTCTATCTTTGTTTTTTTAGGAGGAACCCAGTCTGAATTTGAGGGGAGCTCCTCAGCATTGCAGGGCTTGATGGTCAGTGGTGGCAGAGGTTTCCCCCACCCTCACCCAACCCAATGAGGAGGGATAACATGCTGCAGATCAGCCTTGGAGGTTTCCTCCTGACAGAGCATTTGCTGTTCACATCGTGGGCCCCAAATCTGAGCGTGTTTTTGAAGGGGAGGATCTTGAGGAAGGATGACTGATGATAGTGTGGAAGCCCCACATCTAGTGGTGCTCTGGGGATCTTATTTGATGCTAGAGATAGAACCAGGGCTGATGGGATATAGGGCAAATACTTTAATCCTCCCACCATATCCCCATGTTACCATGTTATCTCTGGTTTCAAATCTAAATTTTTATGATAGTGCCCTGACCTTTTACAAGGTGACTCTTTTATTGGGGGTGTCCTCACCTAGGAGCACTCAGATGTTACTCCTAGCAGTTTCGGGGAACCACATGGGATGCTAGGATTTTGAATCAGGGTTGACCCAGTGTCTGAGGCAAATGCCCCACCTGCCCTAGCCCCAGGGTGACTCTGTTTGGAATATTTTATGGCCATGGGTAGCCTTGCCTGAGGAAGGTGCCTGAAACAGGTGCCCATCTTATCCCAGAATTCTCAGGTTGTATCGAGAGGGTAGAGGGCTGCCTGGGGCATGCTCAGAGCAGAGTGTCTCCAGAGAGCTGCAGTGATCAGGAGTAAATCTCAAAATTGGGGGTTGTGGGATTCACTGAAGAATGAAGGAGCCAGAGCAATAGTGGAGTCGGTAGGACATTTGCCTTGTGGCTCAACTGGCCAGGTTCAATCCCTGGCATCCCATTCTGGTTCTAAACACAAGCACTGCTAGGAGTAATTTTGAGTGCCAGGAGTAATCCCTGAGCACCCATGGGTGTGGGCCTCTCAAGAAAAGAAAAGAAGAAAGAAAAGTAAAGAAAGGCCTTGGCAGTGCTAGCCTCACCAGGGGATCCTGGAGAGCACCTCTACCCCATGCTGGCCCCCTGGCCACACTCTCTCCTGCCCCCTGCTGGTCATCCTGAGATTTTCATGGCTCTGTCCTTCACAGAGTCCTCTGAGGACAGGGTGTTTATGTGTCCACAGGTACTGGCATCGGTCCCTAAACCCACGGAAGCTGATTGAGGTGAAGTTCTCCCACCTGAGCCGAAATATGACGATGCAGCGCACCATGAAGCTGTACCGACTGCCAGAGGCCAGTGGCGCTTTTGGCGGGGAGGGGTGTGAGAGCAAAGGGAGTCTGGGATCCTGGGAGACCCCTCAAAGTTCCTGCCTAGGTCAGGGGTGGTGCTGGAGCTGTGGATACCCCAGCCCCATCTGGGTCTGGCTAGCAGGACTGGGCGCCCCTAGTGAACAAGGCATCATCTGTCTGAGTCTCCGAGGAAGGAAATATTCCCTGTTCTCGGGCTGTATTAATCTTCAGGTCCTAAAAGAGCTGATGGTTTCTCTCTCCCCTCAATTATGTCCTGTATCACCACATTTAATGTTCCCTGAACCCAGGTCTCTGGATCCACCCCAGACTGGATTAACTCCCCAGGATGTGCCACCTGGGCACCATGCCACTAATAGACCACTACAGGGGGTGCCACCCAGACCCACAGCAGAGTCCTTTTATAGATAGGCAAAGGCCTCACTGTGATGTGGCAGTGGGGAGGGGTCCCTGTCTCTCCCAGCTTTGGGTTGCAACCCCAGCATAACTGATTATCAACATAGGAACTGAGGTCCTAAGTCCTCAGGGATGGCCTGGCCTTTGGTATTCTGAGCAGTGGCAGAACTGTCTCCCCTCTCCCTGCCACTTTTGTGGGTCTGAGCTGCTGGGCTTTTTTCCTAGCACGGCTGTTGGCCTCATTCCCTGGGAGTGTTTCTTAGGAACGTGGGCTCAGGGCTCGTGGGCCTGCAGCAGGAATGTATGCAGGAAGAGACCAGCCTCCATTCTGAAGAGGGGAGCTAAGGAGCAGCCAGAGGGTTTCTCTCCCCACCTCAGCTTTTCAAACTCCATATTAGGGCCTTTCTGTGCATTGTAGGCGCTCAGTGGTATTCCTGGCTTCCCACCACTGGATGCCAGGAGCACCCACCCCTGATTTGTGATAGTGAAATATGTCTGAATATTGTCAGGGGTCCCACTGAGCACCCTAAAGCTAGAGAGACAAGGCACCCAATATTTGAGCACTGGACCCCGACACTGCTCCTCTCTGAGGCCAGTTGACACCCAGAAGAGGAAGCTTGGGCCCTAAGGGGCAGGAGGATAGGTTTTCTGCAACCGTGCAGAGGAGAGCCCAGAGCCATTGTCTTAACCGAGAGTGACCACAGTAGCAGAGGGAAGGGACCCGAAGACCTGGGGACTTGTCTGTCATTGATGACCAATTATCTCAGGATTTCTAGGTGGGTAGGTCTGCGGTTGGGGAGTGAGGCTCAGATGCCCCAGCACTCAAGAGGGGGGCCAGACTGCTGGCAGACACATCCCAATGCTCTCTAACTCTCTATTTTCCTTCTAGATGCCCAAGACAGCAGGCCTGCGGCCCATGGAGAAGAAGGACATTCCTGTTGTGCACCGGCTCCTCACGCATTACCTGCGGCAGTTCCACCTCACACCGGTCATGAGCCAGGAGGAGGTGGAGCACTGGTTCTACCCACAGGAGAACATCATTGATACCTTCGTGGTGGAGGTGAGGTGGCTCTGCACTTTTGTTTTTGTTTTTTTGTTTTGTTTTGTTTTTGGGTCACACCCGGCAGTGCTCAGGGGTTACTCCTGGCTCCATGCTCAGAAATTGCTCCTGGCAGGCACAGGAGACCATATGGGGCACCGAGATTTGAACCGATAACCTTTTGCATGAAAGGCAAACACTTTACCTCCATGCTATCTCCCGGGCCCCGGCTCTGTACTTTTTTTTTTTTTTTTTTTTTTTGGTTTTTGGGCCACACCCAGTGACGCTCAGGGGTTACTCCTGGCTATGCACTCAGAAGTCGCCCCTGGCCTGGGGGACCATATGGGGCACGGGGGATCGAACCACGGTCCATCCAAGGTTAGCGCGGTAAGGCAGGCACCTTACCTCCAGCGCCACCGCCCGGTCCTGGCTCTGCACTTTTGATTGTGCATTTGGGCCCTGGGCACTCTCTGAAGCCAGCACAGGAAGGGCTTATCACTTGCCCAGGTTTAAGCCCTAGCATCTCGATGGCAAACCTGTGGCATGCAAAGGTCTTGCAGCTGGCACACAGGAAGGTCCGCAATTAAGATACGCAGCGCAGCGGGAGGCAAGTGTGCCAGTGTGTACTTTGCAGCTCACCTGGCAACAGGGTCGAACTGGCCATTGGGAGGACTGGGCATTGGGCGGCAGTTTGGGCACTCGGGCTCAAAAAGGTTAGCTATCACCTCCTGGTTCCCTGCACACCACCAGATGGCAAAGCCTCCTTCCCCCTCGCCCCCCCCCCCAAACAAATAAACACAAGACAGAGCTTGTGCTTGTTGAAATGATCCTCTTAGGTAGTACTACCAAGAAGGCACTCACCTCACACTGAGACAACCCAGGTTCCATCCCCATCACCACATAGATAATTTCCAGGCCCTGCCCTGAACATCACTGGATGTGGCCCCAAAACAACCACAATAAATAATAATAAAATTACATCCTCTGATCCTGCAAGTCTGGCTGAAAGCTAGTCCTGGCCAGATACAGGCCCCAGTCTGGGAACATTAGAGCTGGCACTGCACTCGGCTCTGTGCCCTAGACACAGGCCTTTGTCTGGCTGCTGGGACAGACTGTTTGGGTGTCTACCTGACTGGAGCCTGAGGGCTGACAACCCTCGTCTTCCGTGCAGAATGCAGGCGGTGAGGTGACTGACTTCCTGAGCTTCTACACGCTCCCCTCTACCATCATGAACCACCCCACGCACAGGAGTCTCAAAGCTGCTTATTCCTTCTACAACGTCCACACCCAGACACCCCTCCTCGACCTCATGAGTGATGCCCTGGTGCTCGCCAAGATGGTGAGGCGTCTGGGAGGGGATGGGACGTTGGTGGGGGTGTCAGGGGGTGGAATTGGGGATCATTTGGAAGGGGGTATAAAAGACAGATTTAAGAAGTGTCAGTGGTGGGAGGAGCATCGGGATAAATTTGGGGAGCATTTGGTGGTTATGGAGGACAGGTTTGGGAAGTGTCAGTGATAGGGGTATGCCCAGGGATAGTTTGGGAGCACTGGTGGTAGGTGCCAGGGAACAGATTTTTGGGGACATCAGTGGTGGGATTCTGCCCTGCTCAGGGAGATCCCAACAATTTCAGCCTGACTCCTAGCTCAAGGTCTGTGAGCAACACCAGCTTGAGGACCCTGAACTTTCAAAGCTCCTTTGAGCTGGGCTGGAGAGATAGCATGGAGGTAGGGTGTTTGTCTTGTATGCAGAAGGACCGTGGTTTGAATCCCGGCATCCCATATGGTCCCCCGTGTCTGCCAGGAGCTATTTCTGAGCCTAGTAGAGCCAGGAGTAACCCCTGAGCGCTGCTGGGTGTGACCAGAACAAAAGAAAAGAAAAGAAAAGAAAGCCTCCTGTGAGCTGCATCCCAGGGACATTCCTGCTGGAGTTCACAGGGTAGGGATGGGGCACCATCATAGCCTCTGTGGAGCCCATGCTCTTGTGTGGGTCTGCCTACATCATCCCTGTCCTGGCCTGAGAGGCAGGAGCAATGGAGCAAGTGGCAGGTGATAGACCCAGAGTGGCAGGTACAGGCTCAACAAGTCATGTGGTACACACTGAGGGGTGTCCAAGGACACTGAGGGGTTGCTAGGAACCCAGTCTTCTGAGGAAGGACAGGAAGACAACTGCAGGTTCTGGATCATCTCAGGGGTGCATGACAGGAAGTGGCAGCCTGTGGCTAGAGTGGCAATACAGATACAGAGGTTAAGGCACTTACCTTGTAGGCGGCCAACCCAGATCCAATCCTCAGAATCCCATATGGTGTCCCCCAAGCCCATCAGGAGTGAGCACAGAGCCAGGAGTAATCCTTAAGCACTCCTGGGTGTAGTGGTCACCTAGGCCTCGATGTCACAGTGTATGCATGTAGAGACAAAGGGGAAATGGTGGTACTAATTAACCTCTGGAGAGCAGGGTGCTGGTGGGGTGTTTCTGGAGCTCCTGGGGGAGGCGTGCTCTCAGGCCACCACTTGGGGCATTGGTGCAGTAACAGGCAGCGCACTTTGGTGGCAGCACTTCCAGTCTTCACCCACTCTTCTCCCCGCTGCTGTGCAGAAAGGGTTTGACGTGTTCAATGCACTGGATCTCATGGAGAACAAAACCTTTCTGGAGAAGCTCAAGTTTGGCATAGGGGACGGCAACCTGCAGTATTACCTTTACAATTGGAAGTGCCCCAGTATGGGTGCAGAGAAGGTACGTGCACGCCGGGCAGGGAGCTCTGACTCTGGCAGAAGACAGGTCATGGTCATGGGGCCAGTGTCGGTCACCTGGCTCAGATGCTGGGAGGGTGGCAAGGGCACCAACCCCAGAGCAGCACCGAGGCGGGTGGGGTTCTCGGTGTCCTTCCCCTCTTCCTCTCCTGGACTTTGGGAGCCACCAGCACTTCCCAGTAATTGAGCCATAAGAGACCTGTTGTGGGGCTGGTGGGCTGGTGGATCTTCTGGGTTTGGAAAGCTTAGTTTACACAGTAGAACTCTAAACTATATTCAGCATGTAGGAACCCAGGGTTTGCTTCATAACACCACATGGTTCTCCGAGCATTGCTAGGATCAACTCGGCTGAGCACCACCTGGTGTACCCCCTCCCCCTTAGAAAGAAGCAGAACTTCAGGCTGAGGCGTGAGCACGGAAGTATCAGTGGTCTGTCAGCTCATCCCTGCCTCTCCCTGTTGGCTCCCCTAGGTTGGCCTGGTGTTACAGTAACTAGCCGCCAGTGAGATTCTGGACAAAGCCACTGAGAATTCAAACCAGGAAATGGAGCCCACCACTTGTTGGTCCAATTTTCACAGATGTGAGAATCCCTGGCAAAGGGAGCAGAACTGAACCGGCTTTACCAAATCGCCGTTGAATTGACAATGGTATTGCAGTGGCACAGGCTGCGTGGTGTCACCTCTAGCCATGTCTCTGGTCTCCCTGTTTTCCAATTAATCACATCCTTTTGCAGGCATGATCAAGGGAATGTAACTGCTGAAAACTGGCCCGCGATTGGCATATTATGGAGTTAACGGGTGAATAATAAAAGTATATATATTATATATATATAAATATTTTAAATATCTTTCCTGTTCCAAATGTACAAGAATATTTGGTCTCATGACAAACTGAATCCAGATCCTTCCTCAAAATTAGAATCCAAGGACAGTGCCCTGCAAGCCAGCTTGGCATCGTGGCTGGTTGTCGTGAGAAGCAGGCCTCGGCTTGCAGGGAAGCAGGAGGAAGAGGATGTGGGGAGCCTTCCCTGGTTCCCCTTATGAATTGACTTCACAAACTGACTGCGGGAAGGCAGGCAAGGTGGAGGGCTGGCACTGAGCTTTGTGGGGTCCAGACCTCACCCCACACCGGTGAGGTCCTGCAGGGTGGCTCTGAGTGAGGCCAGAGTCCCTGGCCATTTTGTGCATCATGAAATGGGAATGACACAACCCATGGAGTGGATTTTTTGTAGTGGTCCCTCCATCTAACCAAGGCCTGCTCTGAGGGGAATCTTCTCGCCAGCTGCCTGAAAGGGCTCTGGAGAGCCCCCGTTCACTGCCTTCACTGCCTGGCAGTTTGGAGGGGACCTTGGACCTCCTTGTAGCATCTGGGTGCTTGTGAAGACCCATCTGTGTGAGTCCCGCTTGTTGGCTCACCTAAGAGCTGGGAATAGCTCCCTGTTCACCCCAGGGGGGCTGGGCACAGAAGGCATGGGGCTGGCCCCCAGACCCCTTCAGCTGCCAGCCCCTGGCCTGTGCCTTCCGACCATCAGCCATTTCTTGCTGAGTTCTTTCCCAGCCAGAGGCGCAGAATGCCGGGCAGACTCCAACCTGGACAGGGCCATGGAACAGATGTGCTGGTTCCTCTCTGAGTCTCTTCTACGGTGGCGTTGGTGGTGGTGGCGACTTGATGGTCACTGTCAGCTTCTATAGGGAAGCAGAGTCCCAGCGGCCATCCCTGAAGGTGAAGCCTCCGCTTGGTCTGGAGGACTGAGTCAGAACCATTGGACCCTGTTCACTTCCAGGTTTGTATGGACTTTTGGGGTGTGTGGGTTTCTGGCAGGGGAAGGAAGCAGTACCCCATTCCTCACTTCAGTCTTCCAAGTGGCATCTAGGCTCTGCAGGCCCACAGACTGGGTCTCAGCTGGGTTCTGGTAAGGTTGGCAGAAGGCATATTCTTCAGTACCCCAAGCAAGGGGCGGGGGTTGTGCCACCTGCAAGAACACCCCATACTCCAGTGTTGGCATTTCCACCGAGGCCTTGGGGGCTTCCTTCTCATCGTCCTGTGCTTGAGCTGCAGGCAGCAGCAGGCATGGCTGGCCCTTGACCACTGCACTCCAAGACTCCCAGACCAAAGAAGCTGCTGTTCTTAGCAAGATGCATACCGTGTTCACAGCCAAGATGATTTGGGGAGGCAGGGCTCACCTGGGCAGCACCCAAAGATGAGCAGAAGAGCCAGAGCATCGACCCACCTACATGACCAGCACCTGGACTCTTGAAAGGCTCCACCTGCTCAGGCCACACCCCACTTGAGCTGCCTCTGGAGTTTGGGGTGCACAACCCCTAAAATGAGCTTTACTTAAGGTGACCTAGGTTGTGGGATGGGAACAGAGGCCTCAAGTGGCTGCTCTGGAAGAAACTAATAGAAAGGTCCATTGTCTCCCTCCGTAAAACCACATGACCCTGTCTTGACTGCTGCAGCCCTGGTCTGCCCCCTTAGACACAGGCTCTGGGAGCTCAAAGGACCATCGCTTCCATGTCGCCCCACCTTTGACCACTCTAGAAGCCTTGAAGGATTGCTTGAACCAAACAAGGAAGCAGGCTGGGCCCACCCTCTGCCCACCACCTGCCTGGTAGAGCCACTGTGCCAACACCAGGCTTTGGTGTCCATGTTGTCAACTTTGACTCTGGAAGCCACCTCCCACCCTGCTCCCCAGCCCTAGGAAAGCATGTGGAAGGGGGCTCAGCCTGCTCTCTGTTCATAGGTGGATTTCCCTTGACTGATGGACGTGTGCTGGCTCACTGCCAGCCAAGGGGGTGTCCAGTGGTCTGAGTCTGACCAACGCATCTGAGTTGGGTGCCAGGCTGAATGGAATCAGCATCTTGGAGGTTTTGCTGACTGGCTGGACAGTTAGTTGTGTGTGGTGCGTGTGGCTCTGGGACACGGGAGCTGGTGGAGGGGGTGTGCTGCCTTGGGAACTGGGAACCTCATCTGTCTTGGCTTTTTTCTGGGCCGTGGGAGGGGCACCCGTTTCTGGGGGTGGGGGGGAGGAAGCGCCAAACACATTGTTGTTCTGCTGGAGACATCTCACTGTTCCTAATAAAGGAAGCAGCTTAACTTGCTCCTCCACCTCTGGTCTAGCCTGCTTGGGGGTGTGTGGGAGGTGGGGGCCACACCGGGTCAGGTCAGCACCCTGCCCCCAACAGCAAAGACACAGTACTGGGAAGGCATTTGTAGATCTTGATCAAGGCTCCCTGGAAGTTAAAATTAGACCACACCCCTGCCTCACCTACACACCAGGGCCAGACCCTGTTATCTGTACTGTCAGCCTAGGGCCTGCTCTTCCCAGCAGCCTGAGCACCTTTCATGAAACCTCTCCTCCTCCTGCACCTCTCATGAAAAGCCAAACTTGGCTTCCCCTTCGCTGGACATGGAATCCAGGCTCTGTGATGTATGTAGCCTGTGGACTTGGGTCCCTTTTAGTTCCAAGACTCATGTCTCTTCAAACTACCCCACAGGACCTGCTCCTGCAGCCTCTGCCTTCCTGCCTGCCTGCCCTGTGTTAGCCAGGAAAGCTACGGCAACTGCTAACCCTACAGGACCCAAAGATGCCACTGCTCATCCCTATGGGGCCCCTTCCCTTTCCCCCAACCCACCCCCAGCTGCAGTCCTGGCACCCTCCCTGCCTGCTGGCTACAGGGCTGCTTCAGAGCTTGCTGGTTGCATGAGGCTAGGGGGAGCATGAATGGACTTCGTACAGC